>PVKV010019215.1:0-42791 GCA_004027835.1 Alouatta palliata
AAAAAAAAAAAAAAAAAAAAAAAAAAAAAAAACAAGAGAAGCTTTTTCTTTTAGAGACTCAGGCAGAACAGCTAAGCCAAGACATACTAAAAAAGTTTGAAGAGGAAAACTATAAAGTCAAGAGGAGAAAACTGTAGAAAGTAAAAAGTTCCTCTTCAATGTTTCCCTTCTTGTTAAAGAATAATAATAATCAATGCCAGAAATAATAGTTTCTTTTAAAGACTAACTTTCTTCAAAGCCTTCTTGCTTTTTGTTAGTAACTCCTGGTTAAGCCCTAGTCTGTGTAACTGTTAGATATAAAGGAATAAGTACATTCTATGTCCTTGTACTTAAACCAAAATATTTGTGCTAGACATGTTCACAGGCATGTAGTACATTCTATGTCCTTGTATGCTGCATGGTCACTAGAGTGACTAATATATTCATGTTATTACTTTTCTAAGTCCTTTTGCAAGCAACTTCCTTTCCTTTCCTTATTTGGAGTTACTCTTTTCCTTTGTTTTCAATTGCCTTCACCTATTTAGGAAAGTTTTAAGTTGTTAGCCAATTGGATTCAGTTTAGATTGTGAGGTCTGGCTCCAACCAACAGAGATGGGACACAGCAGTAAGGACCCAATGTGTAAGGAACAAATATGCCTGCCTTTCCTTTGTTCATTGTATTCACGTGGCAAGGTGGCTAATGAGCTGTACCTTTTCTGCAGAAAGTAAAACTGCCTTGCTGAGAAAACTGTTTGTCTGAATGCTAATTTTTCCTTGTGGTACCCAGGAACAAGCATTCTGTCTCTAACATAGCATTACATTAAAAAAAATTGTGTTGGGTGGCATTTTATCAAATTGAGGAAAAAGTGAAACTGCCGGTATTAGTCTGCTTGGGCTGCCTTAACAGAGTACAATTAACAGAGTACAGAGTTGTTGGCTTAAACAGCATAAATTTATTTTCTCACAGTTCTGGAGGCTGGACATCCAAAATCAGTTCCACCTTAATTACCTCCTTAAATACCCTATATCCAAATACAGTCACTTGGGGTTACAGCTTTAATTTTTAAACTTGGGTGGGGGACCCAATTCAGTTCATAGCACTGCCTCAATGGGACCTAAAATGATGATGAAGAGAAATACTAGATCATTACATTCTGAGTCAAAATTCCTAAAAGTCTTGGCCATGGTGGTTCATGTCTGTAATCCTCGCACTTTGGGAGACTGAGATGAGAGGATTGCTGAAGCCTACAAGTTTGAGACCAGCCTGGGCAACAAGGTGAAACCTCATCTCTACAAAAAATTTAAGTTAGCCAGGCATGGTGGCATAGGCCTGTAGTCCCAGCTGCTTACATGGCTGAGGTTGGAGGATCTCTTGAATTTGAGGCAGCAGTGATCTATCATGGCTTGGAGGACAGAATGAGACCCTGTTTCTTAAAAAAAAAATCTAAAGGAACTGTAGTACACAAGTTAAAACAAAACAAAAATCAATGATTGAATATCAATGCTGTATACATGTAATCATTTATTTGCTACTTTAGGATACATCTGGCTTATCTTTCTTCGTAAACTTGTTTCCTAAGTCCTGGTGAGGGAAGGTGTTCTCTTTCCGGGTCCATGAGCAGGCATAGTTTTAAGGGCAAGAATTTCCCAGTGCTATGCCCCCCTCACATCTCTCTCCATCTGAGAGATTAAATGGTTTATGTTTGATTTTTACGGGCACAGGAAGAAACTAAGAGTGAATCACCCCAGCAGAAGTTTAAAGGAACTCCTTTCATTGGCCAGAGGAACTTGGGAAGGTGGGAATTTCTCCCAGGATAAATTCTCCTGCTCCTTCACCCACACCAGATTTCCAGCTCTCTAGAATCCCCTCCCACATGGTGGGAGCTCCCTTTCCCCTCTGGGATTTCCCCTCTGGAATCCCCTTCCACACTCTTTGTGGAAGCCTTTCTCTTCTTCTTTTGTTCTCTTTTCTCTACCTAAATAAAATCACCTTTCTGCAACACTTCTTGGGTCTGATATTTACTTTTAAAAGCATATGGCACACTGGCAGTGGTCCCATCGCTTATTCTTTAAGAGATTGGAGGCTAAGAACCCACAGCTCTCTCTCAGGGGAGCTGTGCCTCAACAGCACCCAAGAAAAAATCCAATTACACTTGCCATAAGAATATGATTACCTACTTAGAATGATACAAACCTCAGAAAGATGTTGAAGGGGCATAATTATTACAGGAGAAGGACTGGGAAAGATGATTTAAGTTAATTTAGAAATGAAAATCCTCTCACTGACAAGTGATACCTCACCGCAGCATACTTAATAAAAATCTCAGTCAGTTTAATGTATTTTTATAACCTAATGAACTGAAACCTATTTGTAACAATTCATTGGGTCCAGATTACAAGGACAACTATGAAGAGATTAAGAATATAAGTATCTGGGAGACTGACATGGGTGGATCAAAAGGTCAGGAGTTTGAGACCAGCTTGGTCGACATCTCTACTAAAAATACAAAAATTAGCCAGGCATGGTATCATGCACCTGTAATCGCAGCTACTCGGCAGGAGATTTGCTTGAACCCGAGAGCAGAGGTTGTAGTGAGCCAAGATCGTGCCACTGCACTACAGCCTGGGTGACAGAGCAAGACTCTGTCTTGGGGAAAATAAAAAAGAACATAAATATCTTTGGCAAATTATTTTGACTATTTCTTAGGGGCTGTTTATCTTTCTTTGAAGAGGAGTTCAATTTTGGAAAATAGTAAAGTCTGGTAAATACAGTGGGTGATTAATTGGACAATATATGTAGCTTATTATGCAACATGTTAATGATAACTGGACTGACTTCCTGTGGAGATGAAACCAGTTCTTTTGAGGACACAGTTAGTGAAGCTTATCCACTGAGAGTTTTGTGTTCTGAGTTTTGCTTTCACGGTTCTTCATGGGCAACTCTCTCAGTTTTTGTTGTTGTTTGGAGACTGAGTCTTGCTCTATTGCCTGGGCTGTAGTGCAGTGGTATGATCTCTGCTTACTGCGGCCTCTGCCTCCCAGGTTCAAGTAATTCTTTTGTCTCACCTCCCAAGTAGCTGGGACTATAGGTGTGCGCCACCATGTCTAGCTGATTTTTTTTTGTATTTTATGTAGAGATGGGGATTCACCATGTTGGCCAGGTCAATCTCCAATGCCTGGCCTCAAGCGATCCACCTGCCTCAACCTCCCAAAGTGTTGGGAGTCACTGTGGCCGGCCTCAGCTCTCAGTTTTGAAACTGATAACCTGCGTTAAAGACCTTGAGTTATTTGGTTCTTGGAATGACCTCCAGCTCTTTTAGCTTTTTCCTCATAGTTTTATAGCAATGTTAAGAGACCAATATATGCTATACTTTTGCCTGAAAAGGTCTGAGAGACTTTATTGACTGGAGAATGGAGAGAATATGGAGAGGCGAGAAGAATGGGGGCTCAGAAGAGCTGTTTGGAACTTTATCAACACCTGGAGGAAATGAATAC
The DNA here is from genome assembly GCA_004027835.1 of Alouatta palliata. Classification (NCBI taxonomy): domain Eukaryota; kingdom Metazoa; phylum Chordata; class Mammalia; order Primates; family Atelidae; genus Alouatta; species Alouatta palliata. Next base: position 3,475 of record PVKV010019215.1, read on the forward strand.
AAAATGAGAACTTTCCTTTGTTGACCTCAGTGACATGAAAATAAATGGCCAAGCCTTCTTGAGGTCCACAGGTCTTTATTTCACACTTAAAATGTGCTCAAAGATTCCACTGCGATGACTTCATAAAGTCTGGGGCTAACCAAATATTTCTTATTTTGTGATGTTGGTTCTAAACTTGTTTTCTCACAAAAATAATCCTAACATATAAAAGATTGCAGGTTTAAATTTAAGTAGTGTTTTGTTCCTGATGAATTAAAGAAAGGACTGAGAGGGGGTATTTCAGGATCAGGTAAAATAAAGAGTAGGATGAATAGCAGGAAATGAAAGAGGCTAAATAAAGATTGGGAAAGACTTCAAAGTACAGACTAAGAACCTGAGGTTTTACCTGGGAGCATGATGGTGCTGAGGGAGAGTTTATGGAAAGAACATTTCTCTGGTAACTTAAGGGTTGTCCTAAATGACAGGGGAAAGACAAAAAGGGATGAAAATTAGTCGAGAGGGAGGAATGAACCAGCAGAGGACAGAGGAATAGAAGCTATCTGAAGATTTTAAATTGAACGGGTAGTTCCACCATTTATTTTGACTTTTAGCATTCAGAAAACTGGGATTCTACTTTTCTTGAAAGAGCACATCATTATGCCAGTAAATAGCCTAGTGATGCAAAAGGCGGTCTGCTGACTGTTATCACCGGGAACTCTTTAGAAATGCAGGATCTCAGGCCCCACATTTTAAGGGTGTCAGGTGGTTTCCATACACATTAAGTTTAGGAAGCACTAGGGCTGCAACTGCGAAGATGGATTATGATGTTAGAAGGACTGAGTCGAGTCCTACCTGTCACAGTCATTCTTCTAAAGGTGCCACTGTGGGCAAGTTACTTCATATCATCAAGTCTCAATTCTCTGATTTACAACACAATGAAAGTATAATACCTACCTCAAAGGGTTATTAGGATGAAAGGAGGAAGAACTTGTAAAGCTCTTAATATGGCGCTTGGCAAATAAAAAGCAGTCAATAAATGCTAACAATTGTTGTTCTTGACAGTGTCGATGTTCCTAGCAAAGGTCTAGGAAAAATTTAAACTTACATTGAGTTTAACCTTTTTAATTTTCAAAAAAAATTTTCCTAAAGAAGAGGGATGGAAGAAAGGAAGGGAAGGAAGTAGAAGAATGGGGAGGGAAAGGAAAGAAGAACCATCTGATTCCCTAAAGGAATAGGCATATTAAAGACACTACCCAGATAGCTGGATTGTTCCTTTCTATTTGTGGAAATAATTGGCATTGTTCCCTTGGAGGTTTGCATAAAAACCATATGAATCAATCTGCCACAGATTGACACCACCTAAATGAACTCATTTTGCTCTCATTTAGTCGCAGTGGTTCTCTGCTAGTCAGCTAATCAATCTGACAAATGCAATCGTCCTCCTCTGGTCTCATTAGCAGCAAAAGCACCAACGTGTCTCAGCATAGGAACCCGTTATTTGGCACTAGTGACTGTTTTGGATCCTATAATTTCTAGAAGACACTTAATACAAAAATTATTGCTTTAAGGTGAACAGTTTAGGGAATAGAATTGTACCTTATTTAAGCCAGGTGTTGTTTTTGTTTTTGAGAGGGAGTCTTGCTCTGTCTCCTAGAGGCTGGAGGGCACTGGTGCGATCTTGGCTCACTGCAACCTTGGCCTTCCAGGTTCAAGCGATTCTCCTGCCTTACCCTCCTGAGTGGCTGGGATTACAGATGTGCACTATCATGCCCAGCTAATTTTTATATCTTCAGCAGAGATGGGGTTTCACCATGTTGGCCAGGCTGGTTTCGAATGCCTGACCTCAGGCAATCCACCTGCCTCAGCCTCCTCAAAGTGCTGGGATTACAGGCATAAGCCACCACACCCAGCCTAAACCAGATGTTTTTGAAGGAGTCTATCATTTGATAACAGTTACTTGTTTTGAATAGTCAAACAAATACTTTAGGATGATTCCCCATAATATTAGAAGTCAGGACTCTATGATTGTTTTTCCCAATGCCAGTATAGGAGGTTATCCCTGTGGATTTGAATGTTGATGATAATCTGATCTAACTGGCCTTGCCAGCAAAATATGATGAATTCCTTTCCTAATGCTGTTCCCTCTGATTCTGAAAGCGCTTATTGCTTTCATTTTTACAGAATTCTTACTTGTTCCTTAGATCGAGTTTAACTGTCACCTCTGTGAAGACTTCCTCAATTGCCTTAGGCATAGTTCATGTATTTACTCTTATAGTGTCTGGTACCTACTTCTGTCTTTTACCATGTATCTCTCTGGATAGTGCTGGCTGCTGGTGTGTCTGCCCACTGCCCCTGCCCCTGCTTCCCTAGGATTGTGAGTTCCTCAGAAGGAGAAACCATTCATTCATCTCCATTTCTAGCACTTAGCCTAGAGTACCAGTAGTGGACACCTAATAAGCCGTTGTTGACTAATTCAACAAGTGAATTAATGGCAGGGTTATTGCTAAGACAGTAGTTTAATTTCCCAGAGCTTCCATAACTAAGTACCACCAACTGGGTGGCTTGCACAACAGAAATCTATTCCCTTATAGTTCTAGAGTCAGTAGGGCCAGGCTGCCTCTGAATTCTCTAAGTGATAATGGAGAGGAGACAGGGAAATACTGGGTAGAACAGGGTGGTTCCTCAGCAAAGCCCTTCCCTCAGGCCTGGATACCTGCAGCCCTAAAGGAGGACAGGCATGTTGGTTTTTGAGCCCAAAAAGTTGCCTTGTGGCCTGCCATGCCCCCATATAAACCTCAAACCCTAGGCTCCACAAGTAGTAGATGAGGAGACAAGCAGACTAACAGCAGAACAGCACAGCAGAGAAAGAGAGAAGAGAAGGAATGTCTGAACACCACGAGGAGTTTGACTGGGGGTGATTAGAGAGGAGTTCAGTCACTGGACAGCCAAACTCCAGGGGAGTGCAGTGGTGCAATCATGGCTCACTGCAGCCTCACCCTCCTGCGCTCAAGCAGTCCTCTTGTCTCTGCCTTCTAAGGAGCTAGATCTAAGTGTGCCCCATATCCAGCTAATTTTTATTTTTATTTCAGATAGGGGTCTCATTATATTGCCCAGGCTGGTGTCAGATTCCTGGGCTCAAGTGGTCTTCTTGCCTTGGCCTCTCAAAGTGCTGGGATTATAGGCATGACCCACTGTACCCAACCTGATTTCTCAGTCAGCTCTAATGGAGGTATTTAACATAAACTTTAGAAGGCCTTTGTGCTGTATCTCCATCTCAAGCTTTCCCATTAGTTACTACAAAATACTTTTCCTTTCTTAATATCCAGGACTTGTCTTCTTTGATTAGAATTTTATCAGTGTAAACTTGCATGTTGCAGGGATTAGACACTCTCCATTCTAGGGAAGCTGTGCATAACATGCACCAACAGTTAACTTACAGGCTTCATTGAGAAGGAATGGTGTTTGAAATCATTCTCCTACATTTCTTAGGCTAAAACTTTGTTTTGAGTCTTGGACCCATTTGAGTACTTGTAAAGCTATGAACCATCCCTTCACAAAAGTACACATAATTACACACACATTTTCAGTAGTTTCCAGATTCTGGAAAACTCTTTCATAGAACTCCCTAAGAAGTTAAGTCCCAGCTCTAGATACCATTCAAGATAGTTGTAGACTTTGGTATGTTGTATATTATTAATTTCCCTTTTGTAGAACTCATAGTTTCAAATATAAACAAAAACTTGATGTTACCAAATGTCTATGGCACCTAGAGGCATTTGTACTTACTGCCATTGTTCTGAGAATACTCTATGATTTCTCTCTAATCTGTCTCCTGGTCACCAACTGAATTCCCTGAATTCATTATCTTAACTAGTTTATTATAAATGGCCTCCTTACTCTCTATTCTCATTCCTACCCTCTTTCATCCCATGTTCCACTCTAGCTTCCAGAGTGATCTTTGTAAAATAAAATTCATGTTATCCCTTGCTTAAAAACCATTCAAAGGCTCCCTGTTGTTTATAGTATGTGGTTATATATTTGTGACTACTAATCCTTCATAAATCAGTGTGTAAAACTGATCTGTGTGTAAAATCTGTTGTTGCTCCAACTGAGACTACTTGAGCTCTATCAGAGAGAAAGTGGGCTGAAATGGTCTTGGAATTCAGTGTAGATTGGGGTAGAACTTGATGTGACAAGAACTTCAAGCCAGGACAACAAAATGGTCATGCGTTTCCCAGAACTGCAGTACCATTGTCTCAGTAGTACAAGCAGCAAATGAGCAGCAAAGAATTCTAACAAAAGAGCAACACAGTGCTGATGGATCACGATATTTAAGTGCAAGAATTTATGTGGGAGGTGATTGGTGGAAGCATGGTGAGGGGATGGAGAAGTGAGACAGTGATGAAAGAGAGCCACTAAAGGGTGTGTGATGAGGGGTTACTGATGAGGGCAGGTGGACTCTTGTCTGCTGGAGCCTCCAAAAAGAGGTGAAGAGTAAAACCCTGAAAATTGTGTCTCTGCAGGATGAGGAAACAGGAGTATTTTCTCACCAACATTTTCCTTTATTGTTTTTTTGAGTGGTATCTCTAGGCACTCCTAGGCATTTCTGGCTGGGCATGGTGGCTCATGCCTGTAATTCCAGCACTTTGGGAGGCTGGGGTGGGCAGATTACCTGAGGTCAGGAGTTCGAGACCAGCCTAACCAATATGGTAAAACCCCATCTCTACTAAAAATGCAAAAATTATCAGGGCATGGTGGTGGGCACCTGTAGTCCCAGCTACTCAGGAGGCTGAGACAGGAGAATTGCTTGAACCCAGGAGGTGGAGGTTGCAGTGAGCCAAGATCCTGCCACTGCATTTCCAGCCTGGGTGACAGAGACTTTGTCTCAATTAAAAAAAAAAATTCAATAAAACCAAAAGTCGGTTTAAAAAAATTAAACTATTGAATTGTTGTATTGATACATTGTCAATGAAGATATTTATGGGGTACAATTTGATGCATCAATACATATATAATAAACAAATCAGGATATTTAGCATATCTATCATTTCTTCATGATGAGAACATTCAAAAGCCTGTTTTTCACTGTTTTGTCATATACTATGTCTTACTGTTAACTGTCATCACCTTACTGTGCAATAGAATGCTAGAACTTATTCCTCCTATGTAAGTGTAATTTTATACTCATTGATCAGACTGTCCTCATCCTCCCAAAATTAGCTTTTTGAAAACAAAAAACTGACAAACTCTCACCTAGACTAAGAAAAAAAATACAAATAAAGTCAGAGGTGAAAAAGGAGACATTACAAAACCCGTATCGCAGAAGTACAAGGATCATAAGATATTACTATGATCATATGCCAACAAATTGGACAACCTAGAAGGAATGGATAAGTTCCTAGACACACATAACCTGCCAATACTGAATCAAGAAGAAACAGAAAATCTTTAAAAACCAATGACAAGTAAGGAAATTGAATCAATAATAAAAATACCTTATCATGGAGAAGCCCAGAACCTGATGGCTTCACTGCTGAATCCTACCAAACCTTTAAAGAAGAACTGATACCAATCCTTCTTAAACTCTTTCAGAAAACTGAAGAGAAAGAAATAGTTCCAGACATTTTGTGTGAGGCTAGCATTATCTTGATATCAAAGCAAGCAAAAACATTACATAAAAAAATTACAGGCTAGTAATCTTAATGAACATAGACACAAAAATCCTCCACAAAATACTAGCAAATGAAATTCAACACCACATTAAAATATGGTTGAACAGACACAAGTCTATAAGTGTGATACATTATGTTAACAGAATGAAGGACAAAAACCATATGGTCATCTCATTAGAGAAAAAGCATTAGACAAAACTCAGCATCTTCCATGATAAAAACTCCCAATATATCAGGTATAGAAATAATATACCTCAAACAATAAAGGCCATATATGACAAGCCCAAAATTTTATATTCAATGGTTAAAAAAAAAAAAAATTGAAGCCCTCTTCTCTTAAGGTTTGGAACAAGACAAGGATGCTTACTCTCCCCACTTCTATTAAACATAGTGTTGCCAGAACAATTAGACAAGAGGAAGAAATAAAAGGCATCCAAATAAGGAAGGAAGTAGGTGAAAGCTTTTCTTCTAAGATCAGGAGCAAGACAAAGATGCTCACTCTCATCACTTTTCTATATAATACAGTAATAGAGATTTTTGTTAGAGCAATTAGGCAAGAGAAATAAGTAAAAGACATACACATAGGAAAGGAAGTCACAAAATCATTGAAGACATGATCTTATATATAGATAATCCTAAGAACTCTACCAAAACACTGTTATTACAGAACTAATAACAAAAATCAATAAAGGTTCAGGATACAAAAATCAACATACAAAAATCAGTTACATTCCTGTAGTTTGGAACTAACAAACTATCCAAAAAATAAATCAAGAAAACAGTCCCCACCGTCCCCTTTTTTTGAGAGAGAATCTCACTCTGTCACCCAGACTGGGGTGCAGTGGTGTGATCTCATGTCACTGCAACCTCCATCTCCTAGGTTTAAGTGGTTCTCCTTCCTCAACCTCCCAAGCAGCTAAGACTACAAGCATGCACCATCATGCCCAGCTAATTTTTGTATTTTTAGTAGAGACAAGGTTTTGCCACGTTGGCCAGGTTTGTCTCAAACTCCTGACATCAGGTGATCCACCTGCTTCAGCCTCCCAAAGTGCTGAAATTACAGTAATGAGCCACTATGCACAGCCACACAATCCCATTTATAACAGCTACAAGATAAAAGATGTATCTACTGAATGCTAAAAAGTGTTGATACAAGAAACTGAAGACACAAAAAATGGAAAGATATTCTATGTTCATACATTGAAAGACTATTGTAAAAATGTCCATATTACTCCAAATTATTTATAAATGCAATACAATCTCTTTCAAAATTCTCATGTCATTTTTCACAAGAATAGAAAAACAAATTCTACAATTCATATGTAGCCATAACAATCATGAATATCCAAGGCAATCATAAACAAAAAGAAAAAGTCTGGAGGCATCACACTACCTGACTTCAAACTATATTACAAAGCTAGAGTAATTAAAACAGCATGGTGCTGGCATTAAAAACAGAAACACCAACCAATGGATCAGAATAGAGCTCCTAGAAAGGAACCTATGCCTTTATACTCAATTGATATTTGACAGAGATGTGACGAACACACAATGAGGAAAGGAGAGTCTCTTCCATAGAGTGCCAAAAACAGACAATTGTAAAAACTAGAAAGAATAAAATTAGATCTTATCTCACCCCATGATTTTAAAAAAATCAACTCAGAATGGTTCAGAGACTTAAATGTTAAGAACTACAACTATAAAAATACTAAGAGAAAACATAGGAGGAAAACTTCATGACATTTGGATGGGCAATTTTTCTTTTTGATTTGACCCCAAAACCTCAAGAAACAAATGCAAAAAAAAAAAAAAAAAAAAAAAAAAAAAAAAAAAAAAAAAAAAAAAAAAAAAAAAAAAAAAAAAAAAAAAAAAAAAAAAAAAAAAAAAAAAAAAAAAAAAAAAAAAAAAAAAAAAAAAAAAAAAAAAAAAAAAAAAAAAAAAAAAAAAAAAAAAAAAAAAAAAAGAAAAGGGACTTTAATCAAAGTAACAGCTGTTGTACAGCAATGAAATAAACAGAGTGAAGACATATTACAGATTGGGAGAAAATATTTGTAAGCAATACAACCAGTAAAGGATTAATGCGCAAAAATATAAGGAACTCAAACTCAATAGCAAAAAAACAAATAGCCTGATTTAAAAATGGGCAAAGGACCTGAATAGACATTTCTCAAATGAAGACATACAAATAGCCAATCAGTACGTGAAAAAATGCTCAACATCACTAATCATTAGGGAAACGCAAATTAAAACCACAGTGAAATTTCAAACATCTCGGAAGAGTGTGGCAGCTGTTTTTTCATGAAAAATACGAATAACAAATGTTGGTTACAATGTGGAGAAAAGGAAACCCTTGCACACTGTTGATGGGAATATAAATCAGTATAGCCATTATGGAAAATAATATGGAAGGTCCTGAAAACACCAAAGATATAACTACTATATGATTCAGCAATCCTACTTCTGGCTAAATATTCTAAGAGCCTGAAATCACTATGTGTCAAAAGTATTTGCACTCTCCTGTTCATTGCAGTGTTACTTACAATAGCCAAGTTATAGAGTCAATCTAAGTGTCCATCAACAGATGAATGGATAAAGAAAATGTAGTATATTTACCCAATGGAATACTATTCAGCTTTAAGAAAGAAGGAAATTCTGCCATTTTCATGACGTGGATGAACTTGGAGAACATTGTATTAATTGAAAAAAGCCAGGAAGAGGAAGACAAAAACCACCTTCTCCCTTACATGTGAAATATCTAAAACAATGGAACTCTTAGAAGCAGAGGGTAGAATGGTGGTTTCCAGAGTCTGAAGGGTGAAGTAAATTGAGAGATGTTGGTAAAAGGGTAGAAAGCTGCAGTTAGATGGGAAGCAATAAATGATAATTATTTAAAATGGCTATGTTAATTAGTTTGATTCAACCATTCCATACTGTATGTGTGTGGGTTCGTATGTGTATGTATATATAGTATAACATCACTGTGACAGCTTATAATCAGCTGTCAGAAAAGAAAATTTAAAAATAAATGCAAGCAAGTTTTTTTTTATTGTGGTATGAAATTTGGATTTTATTCTAAAAGCATAGGAGAGCCATTGAATGGTTTTAAACAGAGGAATCAGCTGATACAATTTACCTACTAAATAGATCACTCTGGTGCACTTTCTTTTAGATACTAAAGAAAGCATTGTTCATATATACTGAACCATATACCACAGACTTGCAAAAATAAGTCCATATCATTGAAATCTTCACAGATAAATTTTTAAAGGTGATGAGTAAAAATAATTATCCTGCCACCTTCATATTTTCCCATATGTAAATTTCTATTGCAAATTTTTATAATCTTCAACAAGTAGTATTTCAGCTAAATATAGATGTATTTTAAGTTTTTGGCAAAAAAACTTAACGGCAGTTCACAAGGTAAAAGATAAACAATTTCCTAATGATAAACTTGTTGTAGGTTTAAAAACAGGCAAGGCCAATACACCTTGGGAGAAAACAGTTTTCCAAGCAGAAGTGGAATATTCTAGAGTGCAAAAGGAATGAGGTAAACAGTATGACATCATTCTCAGAAGAGCAAATAACCATAGATAGCTGGAGTGCAATTTTGTGTGGAAATTCAAAAATTGTAACAAAAAGTAAAATGGGGTTTTTTGCTGTTCTAGAAACTTTAGATTGTATCATACAAAAATAGAGATTCACAGACAACCCATCATCAGTGACAGAACATTGGCTGTCATTTTGTAATTACTCAAATATATGAGATTTATTATGATGGTGATTACTATTAAAACGTTTAAATAACCGCAACAACAAAAACAAAACAGAAAAAACAAACAACAAACAAACAGTCAAGGCTGTTTTTACTGTATGTCATCACCGTGGCTTCAGCAGGCTTCACCAGATGAAGAAATAAACAGAAGGATGATGGCCTGATTCAATCTTCCCTTCCTCAGAAAGAAGAATCTCTATACTACTCCTGAAGCCAGACAGACCCTCCTGATTCTTCATGTCTAATGTTAACCATATAACATTCTACACTGTGGTCATCTAAGTGGATGCCTTTCTTGACTTCTACTCATTAGCATTTAGCTGGGCTCAGACATTGCTACTACAGCAATGCCTGGATCACATGGCATTACTAAGATTTTAGAATCAAAATCATTCTTTCAGGATCACTGAATATAAATAAACATCAAATATATTTGCTCTACATTTATATAAAAACGTTTAACTAATTTCAGGCATTTGTGTCTGTGGTGTGCTGAAAGGAGCAGCATGAAGAGGATGAGGAATCAGTTAGCTCTGCTGGCTGTGTGGTATTGGTCATGTTTAACCTCTCTGACTTGTTTTGACATTTTATACTGTGGGGATAGTAATACCTGACATACAGAGATGTCGGAAAGTTTAGAGAGTGCATTCGCAGTGCTTGGCACCTAACAGATAGTGAACTAATAATAGCTCTTATTGCTATTTTATTTGCCAACCTTACCTATCTGTGGAGTTAACGTCTTTCTAATAATGTATGAGTAAGTTAGAGTTGTAATCCCTGTATTTCTCTTTGATATACTTGTTCTATCATCTACTTGGTTACTCCTCTTTTCCACAAAATATTCTACCCACAAAATAAGCCATCTCTCCTCAAAGCAGATGTCAGAAATCAAATTCTAAGCTTCTCTTACAGGTAGGGTACATTTGATTGGTCTAATGTAAATGAGGCTTTTATTTTTGCTGGTACAGGTGACAGGAGCAGCAGTCGTGGTCATTTTCCAGAGTTCACAAAGTTACGTTTCTGAGGCAGCCATAGCCCTGATGACAGCACTACTAGTGGCTGTAGTAAAGTCAAGTTACTGGTGATAGGGAAATTTGATGGTGCTGTTTGGTGCTTCATTCCTTAGCTTTGAAAATCCTTTACCTAATATCCCATATTAATCCCAAGCCTTTTTGCTTTATCCATCTGAGTAGATTCTATGTTGTTTTAGTTTTGTAAGTAAACTTTTTAGTTGGAATAATTTTGGATTTACAGAGAAGTTTCAAAGCCAATTGGAAATCCATGAAATCACTCTCGCTTCTGACTCCAAATAGAGGTTTCTAGGGTTCCTAAGACCACTCACTTCTAACACCAATGGCAGGTTCAGAGCTCACCAATTCTACCATTAGATTTGATTGTTCATTAGAAGGACTTGGAGAACTCACTGTAATCTATCATGCTCAGAGCCACAGTTTGCTACAGCAAAAAGATACAGACCAAAATCAGCCAAGGGAAGAGGTGCACAGTACAGAGTCCAGGAAAGTTTCAAGCATGGGTCTTCCAAGTGTCCTTTCCCTGTGGAGTCATGGCCTGTGTTTGCTTCTCCTGACAATTATGTTTGATAGTACACATGGAATAGGGCCCACCAGAGAAAATCACCTGATCCTGAACTGCAGCATTTATATGGGGCTCAGTCATGTGGACATGGTTGGCCATCCACATGGCTGATCTCAGTCTCACTCAACTCAGGACTACTGCCCTCCAGTCAAACTGTTAGTTTATGTGGTGCTATCCAAGGTCCCCAGGTAAAAAAAAAAAAAAGGAAAAAAAAAAGACATCTTTATGAGGCAGGAAATTCCAAGAGCTTGAAGATTACCTCCCAGGAGCTGGGGGCATAGGCCAGAACTCCCTTTAGACAAGGTTAAGTTCTTTACAATACACAAATCTTTTTTTTTTTTTTTTCCAGCTTTAAGTTCTGGGGTACATGTGCAGGATGTGCAGGTTACTTAGGTAAATGTGTACCGTGGTGATTTGCTGCATGATTAACCCATTACCTAGGTATTCAGCCCAGCATCTATTACCTATTCTTCCTGATGCTTTCCCTCCCCTTGACTCCCTGACAGGCCCCAGTGTATGTTATCCATCCCCATGTGTTCATGTGTTCTCTCATTCGTCTCCTACTTGTAAGTGAAAACACGCAGTGTGTGGTTTTCCATTCCTGTATTAGTTTGCTGAGGATAATCGCTTCTAGCTCCATCCATGTCCCTGCAAAGGACAATATCTTGTTTCTTTTTATGGCTACACATAATTCCATGGTGACAATACACAAATCTTAATACAAATTTAAATACAAGTTTACCTTTCACCTCAGTACTGACACCATTCTTTGGTCCTAATAACTGCCATTTAAGTATCTTATATGTTCTAAGCCATGAGCATTATCTCCAGTCGCTGCAGTGATACTTTAAGGTAGCTGTTCTGACATTTTATAATTGAGGAAACTGGGGCTCAAAGGAGAAACAGACATGTCTGAAGTCACAAAGACAGTAAATCACAGTTAGATTTCAGAGCCAGCCCTAACTCCAAAGCCTGTCCTTTTCTGCAAAATGGCTGGTCTTACTTTGTGACTAATGCACTTACCTTGGACTCTATAAAGTATAGACAAGACTGATGACTACTAATTCATTAAGGTATGATTAAACATGTTTTTAAAATTAGTCTAAACATTTATATTAGTCACATCCCTATGAGCATTTTTAAAAGAAAAAAATACCCATTTGACATGTTAATACAAATAGCATTAGTATATTACACAGTTCTGTCCTTGTATTTTTTGCTGTAACTTTTCTTAGGCTGATTTGAATATCACTTCTTTCCCCCTTCATGGGCTTCAGGTAAGTGCTCACTCTTAGTTTTAAAGTGTTTTATTGTCATCTCTTGTCAATAAATAAATCTAGTTTTCCACTTTCCTTAATATGGGCCAACAAAATTCCAATGTGTTATATGGGATTTGTAAAAATTCAGAGCCCCTTTGTAATTCTCATTTTGTTTTAGATTTAAAAAAAAGATGGACTACCTCAATCTTGAGTTACTCTCTTCCTGTGCCTAAAAGCCAGAAATTAATGTAAGTCAGTTAGTCAAAGGTGTAACAGACTATTGCTGCTGGAGTGGTGTTCTAAGTATTAGGTGGGCTATAGTAATTAGTAAGGGCTAAGCATTGAGCACCACAGGTAGATGATAATGGGAATGAAACTAATACCATGTCAGACAACAAGAACTATATGTTCCCAACATTTGAAATAGATTTAAATACATCTAAGCCAGAAAGGCTGGCAGAGAAAATCTGCATGTGCATAGTTCTAAGGAGATAGCAATTAAATTAACTGCCACCCACTGCATCTTGAGAAAACTGAAGCATGAAGATGTTAGGTGGCTATTAATAGTAGCAACAATGGCTACTACTTATTAAGAGGTTTCTAGGTGGCATGTGTTATATTAAACACAAGCACTTTATATCATTTACTCCTCATGTTAACCCTGAGATAGGAATAATTATAGCTATCTTCTCAAATTAAATTGAGGACTGACGTTTATAGAAATGAAGATACCTGGCCAAAGGGTACAACAATTGCTAAATGATGGAACCAAGATTTGAGTCAATGAAGTCTATGTCTAAACTTACATCTTTTACCACTAGGTACTATTTCCAATCATAGACCCGTAGTCAATGAGGGGACCATGATAAGAATCTATCTTTCCATGGTTACAACCTGATAGAAACTAAAATGCCTTTATGCCTCATTGTTAGTTGTCTTGATACTGTACTGGGAACAGCCATGTTGTCAGGAAACAGAAAGAAAAGGTTGGGGCAACTAGTAATCTCTACTGAAGACTTCTTTTGATGGACCAATCAAGAGAAAATACATTTTCCTGACTTTTCAGCCAAACTTCCATCTTTTGCCGATCCTATGCCCTTAGGAATATTAACAAGTATTTGCACGAACAGACTTTGGACTTTCCTAAGAAAATAAATGTTCTCAGATTAATTTCCCTTCTCCTCCTCTGCACTTGAGAACCTCAAATTAATTCTGGTTTAGACTCAGCAGTTGTAACTGAGGCTGGAAATAAAAAGTGAGGTTGACAAAGAACAATTTACCAGTAAAGATATCTTGCTATATAATCCTATCCTCAACCTCCCTAAGGATAGACTAGAGAGAATATATTCCCAAGCCAAAAATCTGCGAGGCTTACCTAGAGAAATTAAATGAATAATCTAGGAAATAGAAAGTTTTATAGCTTATGTGTTAATATTGCCTATGGTACTATTCTATGTAATGACACTTTGGGAGCCATAAATTAAATGGGCTTCCCATAAGTGGTTTTATTAATATCAGAAAAAATAGCATCACCACTTCTATTCAACATAGTACTGGAAGTCTTGGCCAGAGCAGTTACTAAGGAGAAAGAAATAAAAGGCATACAAACCAGAAAGGAAGAAGCTAAATTGTTCCTATTTCCAAATGACATGATCTTATATAGCCACGCACTACTTAATGATGTTTCCGTCAATGACAGATTGCATATACAATGGTGGCCCCATAGGGCCATAATGAAATACCTTATTTTTACCGTACCAACTAGTTTTATATAAGTACACTCTATGATGTTTACACAATGACAAATATCACTTAACAGTGCATTTCTCAGAATGCATTCTACCCTTAAGTGACACATGACTGTATATAAAAACCCATAAAGATTCCACACACAAAAAAAACAAAACTAGCACTACTAAACAAATTCAGTAAAGTTGCAAGATACAAAATCAATGTACAGAAATAAGTAGTGTTTCTTTACAGTAACAATGAACAGTCTGAAAAAAGAAATGAAGAGAACAATCCAGATTATAATAGCTACAAAAATAAAATAAAATTCTTAGGAATAACTTTAATCAAGGAAGTGAAAGAGCTGTCTACTAAAAACTGTAAAACACTGATGGCAGAAATTGAAAACACAGATAAATGGAAAAATATCTAATGTTCATGGATTAAAAGAATACTGTTTACATGTCTATACTACCCAAAGTAATCTACAGATTTAATGAGATTGCTATCAAAATTCCCTTGACATTTTTTTCACAGAAATAAAAAACCCTGAAAGACCCCAAGTAGCCAAAGCAATCCTGAGCAAAAAGAACACAGAAGCATCACACCAGTGATCTCAAAATCTACTACAAAGGCAGCATGATCTTAACATTAAAAATAGGCACATATGCCAGGTAGAGCACAGAATGCAGAGCATGGAAATAAACCTCATGCATTTATAGTCAATAGATCTTTGACAAAGGTATCAAGAATGCACAATAAGAGGACAGCCTCTTCAATAAATAGTGTTGGGAAAACTGGATATCCACATGCAGAAGGATGAAATTACTTATCTCATATCACACTTAAAATTCAACTGAAAATGGATTAAAGACATATGTAAGGCCTGAACTATACACTACTTAAAAAAAATGGGGAAAAAAACCTCTTGCTATTGGTCTGTGAAATGACTGTTTGGATATGACCAAAATCACAAGCAACAAAAGCAAAAAAGACAAATGGGATTGTATCAAATTAAAAAGCTTCTACACAGCAAAGAAAACAGACTAATTGGACAACCAATGGAATGGGAGAAAATATTTGCAAACTATACATCTGATAAGGGGTTAGTATCCAAAATACACAAGGAACTAAAACAATTCAATAGTAAGAAAACAACTCAATTAAATAGAGGGCAAAAGACTTCAATAGATATTTAGCCAAATAAAACATACAAATGGTCATATTTCTTATACGAAAAAATGTTCAATATCACTAATCAGGGAAATGCAAATTACAACCATAATGAGATATCACCTCACATCTGTTAGAATGGCTATCATTAAAAAGAAAAGATAGCAAGTATTGGCAAGGATGTGGAGAAAAAGGAACTCTTGTACACTGTTGGTGGGAATTAGCACAGCCATTATGGAAAACAGTATGGGGTTTCCTCAAAAAGTTAAAAATAAAACTATCATATGATCCAGGAAGAGTATATATCTGAAGGAAATAAAATCAGTTTATTGAAGAGATATCTGCATGCCACATTCATTGTGGCATTGTTCACAATAGCTAAGGTATGGAAAAAACCAAAATATATATTGATAGATGAATGAATAAAGAAAATGTGATATAGATATGTATAGTGGAATACTATTCAGCCTTGAAAAAGGAAATCCTGCCATTTGCAACAACATGAATGAACCTAGAGGACATTATGTTGAAGGACATGAACCAGACAAAGGAGGCTGAATACTGCATGAATTCACTTACATGTGGAGTTTAAAAAAGCTGAACTCATATAAGTAGAGAGTAGAATATTGCTTGGGTGGGGATGGGAGTGCATTAGGGAAATGTTGATCAAAGGATACAAAACTTCAGTTAGACAGGAGGAGTAAGTTCAACAGATCTATCATGGTGAACTCTCATGGTGAATATAGTTAACAATAACGTATTATATACTTGAAAATTACTAAGAGATTTTAAGTATTCTCACCACAAATCATAAGTAATGCATAATTAGCTTGACTAACATTGATGCATTTCTTTATAAATTTTGCATTTTACCACATAGAAAACCTTATTTTATTTTTTATTTTGTGAGACCGAGTCTTGCTCTGTCACCAGGTTGGCATGCAGTGGCGCTTGGCTCACTGCAACCTTCACCTCCTGGGTTCATGAAATTCTTCCACTTCAGCCTCCTGAGTAGCTGGGACCACAGGCACATGTCACCACACCCAGCTATTTTTTTGTATTTTTAGTAGAGACAGGGTTTCACCATGTTGGCCAGAATTTAAGTTTAATAGCAAAAGCTGATGAAGTCAGTGTAAAAAAGAAAACTGTAGACCAATCTGACTCATGAGTATAAAAATTCTATATAAAAATATTATTGGCCAGGCATGGTGGTTCATGCCTGTAATCCCAGCACTTTGGGAGGCTGAGGTGGGCAGATCACGACGTCTGGACATCGAGACCATCCTAGCTAACACAGTGAAACCCCGTCTCTACTAAAAATTCAAAAAATTAGCTGGGCATGGTGGCACAAGCCTGTAGTCCCAGCTACTCAGGAGGCTGAGTCACAAGAATTGCTTGAACCTGAGAGGTGGAGATTGCAGGGAGCCAAGATCACACCACTGAGCTCTGGGAGACAGAGCAAGACTCCATCTCAAAAAATTATCAAAATAAATCTAGCCAAATAGGAAAATTATAATGCAATAATACCAAGTAGAATTTTATCCTAGCATGCAAATATGATCCAAAATCAGTCTGTCAATAAAAATTATATGATTATATAAACAGAAGAATAGGAATTAAGAAGACTCAAGTTTCCCATAAAAATATATTTTAAAACTATCACCTTCCTTTATAATTTATCATTTGACTAGAGGTTACATAGAATATGTGATGAGAAAATGAAATCATTGGTATAGCTTTTGAAAAAAAGAGAAGTGACGTCTTTTGTTGATCACAGAATTGTATCCCTACAAAGTTCTAGAGGGTTTGCCTCCAGAACTTTAAAAATCATAAAAATCAAAACTTTATAAAAATCAGAGTATTTATCAATGTGAGTGAATACAAAATAAATATATAGAAGTTAATACATCTTCTCTAGCAATATGAGAGAAAATATTTTATTAATAAAGCTATAAAATATTTAGATTTAAATTTAACAAAAAATGTATAGGGTCTACATGCAGAAAACTATCACTGAAAGGCAAATAAGAGACATTTAACATTATTAAGTGGGAAAACAAATGATAAAAATTCAATTCTTGATCCAAGATGGCCGAATAGGGACAGCTTTGGATTGCAGTTCCCAATGAAAACTCAGAGGCCTCTGGAGGTGATCCCCAGGCAAGTTGGGTCTGGAGTGGACCTCCAGCAGTCCTACAGCAGAGGGGTTGGACTGTTAGAGGGAAAACTAAAACAGAAAGAAATAACTTGATCAACAACAAAAAGGACGTCCACTAAGAGACCCCGTCTGAAAGTCACCAACCACAAAGACCACAGGTAGATAAGTCCACAAAGATGGAAAGAAACCAGTGCAAAAAGGATGAAAACACACAAAACCAGAATGCCTCTCCTCCTCCAAAGGATCACAACCCCTCACCAGCAAGGGAATGAGGCTGGATGGAGAATGAGTCTGATGAACTGATAGAAACAGACTTCAGAAGGTAGGTAATAACAAACTTCTCTGAGCTAAAAGAACATGTTCTAACCTAATGCAAAGAAACTAAGAACCTTGAAAAAAGGTTTGATGAAATGCTAATGAGAATAAACAGCTTAGAGAGAAATATAAATGAATTGATGGAGCTGAAAAACACAACATGAGAACTTCATAAAGCATACGCAAATTTCAATAGCCAACTCGACCAAACAGAAGAAAGGATATCAGAGAGTGAAGATCAACTCAATGAAATAAAATGAGAAGGCAATATTAGAGAAAAAAGAAAGGAACAAAGCCTCCAAGAAATCTGAGATTATGTGAAAAGACCTATCTACATTTGATAGGTGTAGTTGAATGTGATGGGGAGAATGAATCCAAGCTGGAAAACACTCTTCAGGTTATTATCCAGGAGAACTTCCCCAACCTAGGAAGGAGGCCAATATTCAAGTCCAGGAAATACAGAGAACACCACAAAGATATTCCTCAAGAAGAGCAACCCCAAGGCACTTAATTGTCAGATTCACCAGAGTTGAAATGAAGGAAAAAATACTAAGGGTAGCCAGAGAGAAAGGTTGGGTTACCCACAAAGGGAAGCCCATCAGACTCACAGCAGATCTCTCCACAGAAACCCTACAAGCCAGAAGAGAGTGGGGGCCAATATTCAACATCCTTAAAGAAAAGAACTTGCAACCTAGAATTTCATATCCAGCCAAACTAAGCTTCATAAGTGAAGGAGAAATAAAATCCTTTCTGAACAAGCAATTGCTCAGAGATTTCATCACCACCAGGCCCGTTTTACAAGAGCTCCTGAAAAAAAGCACTAAACATAGAAAGGAACAACCAGTACCAGCCACGCCAAAAATGTACCAAATGGTAAAGAGCATTGACACAATGAAGAAATTGCATCAACTAATGGGCAAAACAACTAGCTAGCATCAAAATGGCAGAAACAAATTCACACACAACAATATTAACCCTAAATGTAAATGGGCTAAATGCCCTAATCAAAAGATACAGACTGGCAAATTGGATAAAAAGTCAAAACCCATTGGTGTGCTGTGTCCAGGAAACCCATCTCACATGCAAGGATACACATAGACTCAAAATAAAGGGATGGAGGAATATCTACCAGGCAGATGGAGAACAAAAAAAAGCAGGAGTTGCAATCCTAGTCTCTGATAAAATAGACCTTAAACAAACAAAGATCAAAAGAGACAAAAAAGGGTATTACATAATGGCAAAAGGATCAATGCAACAAGAAGAGCTAATGGGTTGGGCGCGGTGGCTCATGCCTGTAATCCCAGCACTTTGGGAGGCTGAAGCGGGTGGATCACGAGGTCAAGAGATCGAGACCATCCTGGTCAACATGGTGAAACCCCGTCTCTACTAAAAATACAAAAATTAGCTGGGCATGATGGCACATGCCTGTAGTCCCAGCTACTCAGGAGGCTGAGGCAGGAGAATTGCTTGAACCCAGGAGGCAGAGGTTGCGGTGAGCCGAGATTGCGCCATTGCACTCCAGCCTGGGTAACAAGAGCGAAACTCCGTCTCAAAAAAAAAAAAAAAAAGAGCTAATGATCCTAAATATATGTGCGCCCAATACAGGAGCACCCAGATACATAAAGCAAGTTCTTAATGACCTGCAAAGAGACTTAGACTCCCACACAATAATAGTGGGAGACTTTAACACCCCACTGTCAATATAAGACAGATCAATGAGACAGAAAATTAACAAGGATATCCAGGACTTGAACTCAGAGCTGGACCAAGCAAATCTAATGGACATTTATAGAACTCTCCACCCCAAATGCACAGAATATACATTCTTCTCAGCACTACATCACACCTACTCTAAAACTGACCACATAATTAGAAGAAGTAAATCACTCCTCAGCAAATGCAAAAGAACAGAAATCATAACAGTCTCTCAGACCACAGTGCAATCAAATTAGAACTCAGAATTCAGAAACTCAGAACTGCACAACTTCATGGAAACTGAACAACTGGCTTTTGAATGTTGACTGGATAAACAATGAAATGAAGGGAGATATAAAGATATTCTTCAAAAGCAATGAAACGAAGACACAACGTACCAGAATCTCTGGGACACGTTTAAAGCAGTGTCTAGAGGAAAATTTATAGTAATAAATGCCCACATGAGAAGCGAGGAAAGATCTAAAATTGACACCCTATTGTCAAAATTGAAAGAGCTAGAGGAGCAAGATAAAAAAAAACTCAAAACCTAGCAGAAGACAAGAAATAACTAAGATCAGAAGGAGATAAAGACACAACAAATGCTTAAAAAAAAAAAAAATCAAAAAATCCAGGAACCGGTTTTTTGAAAAGATCAACAAAATAGACCACTGGCCAGATTAATAAAAAAGAAAAGAGAGAATAATCAAATAGATGCAAAAAAAAAATGATAAAGGGGATATCACCACAGATTCCACAGAAATACAAATCACCATTAGAAATTATTACAAACAACTCTATGCACATAAACCAGTAAACCTGGAAGAAATGGATAAATTCCTGGACACTTGCACCCTCCCAAGCCTAAACCAGGAAGAAGTTGATACTCTGAATAGACCAACAATAAGGGCTGAACTTGAGATAGCAATTAATAGCCTACCAACCAAAAAAAGCCCAGGTCCAGATGGGTTCACAGCTAAATTCTACCAGACATACAAACAGGAGCTGGTACCATTCCTTCTGCAACTATTCGAAACAATCCAAAAAGAGGGAATCCTTCCCAAATCATTTTATGAGACCAACATCATCCTGATAACAAAACCCGACAGAGACTCAACAAAAAAGAAAACTTCAGGCCACTATCCACAATGAACACAGATGCAAAATTCTTCAATAAAATACTGGCAAAGTGATTGCATCAGCACATCAGAAAGTTTATCCATCACGATCAAGTAGGCTTCAATTCAGGAATGCAAGACTTGTTCAACATACACAAGTCTATAAACATAATCCACCACATAAACAGAACCAAAGACAAAAACCACACGATTATCTCAATAGATGCAGAGAAGGCCTTCAGCAAAATTCAACAGCCCTTTATGCTAAAAACTCTCAATAAACTAGGTATTGATGGAATGTATCTCAAAATAATAAAAGCTATTTATGACAAACCCACAGGCAATATCATAGTGAATGGGCAAAAACTAGAGGCATTCCCTTTGAAATCTGGCACTAGACAAGGATGCCCTCTGTCACCATTCCTATTCAATATAGTATTGGAATTTCTAGCCAGAGCAATCAGGCAAGGAAAAGAAATATGTCTTTAAAGTGTGCACACACACTTTAAAGACATGCACAAATTAACTTACTAAAACACCATAAACCTGAAAAAAACTTCAGACACTAAGTATAAAATAGGAACTGGGTAGTTTTTAAAATTTTAAATGTTTGTATATGGATTATTTTTTAAGAGATGGGGGTCTCACTGTGTGGCCCAGGTTTGAATGCAGTGACTATACATAGGTACAGTCATTGTACGCTACAGTCTCAAACTCCTGGTCTCAAACAATCCTTCTGCCTTAGTCTCCTGAGTAGCTGGGAGGCACTACAAGTGCATGCCACTGGGCCTGGCTACCAATACAGACACAGAAATAGTTGACTACAGAAACATTTAATATTTTTTGTGTGGTTAGAACCACTACACACACAGTCAAATGCCAACTGTGAAAAAATATTTGTAATATGTATGATGGAAAAAGAAGTTAGTAGATATAATTTACAAAAAGCTGCTATAAAGCAATATGGAAAAGATAACCTAATGGAGAAGTAAACAAGTACTATGAACAAGTAATTAATTGTAAGATAAAACCCAGAGGTTAATAAACATATGAAAATAAAATTATTCATCTCACTAAAAAGCAGGAAAATCCAAATTAAAGTAATATAGAGGTATCACTTCTAGTTAATCACATTGGCAAAAATTAACGAGAGTGAGAACTCCTTCTGACATGATTTCTTTATTCATGCATTCTTCCACTTAACACTTACTAAGTGCCTTACATGAGCCAGCATTGTTCTAAGTGTTGAGGATACAGCAGTGAACAAGAGACAGAAACCTCTGTCCTTATAGAGCTTGCAGTTAACTGGGGAAAGTGGCGAAGAAGGTATTCATATTGCTAATGAAAATAGGAAGTGTTGTAGCCTTTTGGAAAGGAACTTAATATTTATTAAAATAAAAAATACATAACCAGCTTGAGTTTAACAGCAGACTTGAAGAGATTTCCATGACATATGGCTGAGTGACAAAAAGCAAGACTCTGGAATGTATGTGATTAATTATCCCATGGAAAAAAGAAAAGCAATGACAATCCCTCCCTCCCAACAAAGTATAGGTTTACATTTATGTACATTATTGATGTTAAAGCAAATATGTAAGGTATCAAAACACATGCATGAACCTTAATATTGATCAGTTGAGGAGAAGTGGAATAGGGAAGCAAAAAATCTCAAAAAGACTGAGATCTACTCTAGAATTTCATGTGTATATCCAATTTATCTAAAAACTTCTGTATCTGACTTTTACTTTCAAGTTTTAAATTCTGCTTTCTTCTGGAGTTTTAGTAATTGCTGGTAGATAAAAACTTTGAGTTAAAGGTGATATTTTGATACTTGCATGTAATGTGTAACGATCAACTCAGGGTAATTAGGGTATCCATCAACTCAGTTCAAACATCTTTTTATTTAGGGATCATTACTTATTCTCTTCTGGCTATTTGGAACTATATAGTACAGTTTTCTTAACCATAATTTAAATATCTGAGGTTCTATATTGATGGGAATTGATGTTAATAGTTAAGCATCTCAGAGTGGTAATGCTCCATGTTATTATTTTTTACTCAAATGTCTTTTTTTTAAACATTTTAGTAAAAGTCATAAGCACGGATTATGTATGTTCCGTATCATAAAATTATACAATAATAAGATGAAGATAATATAAATGTCAAAAATATGGAGGAGAGTTGGGCAGTTTGGGGGGTTACATAAGGACTTAAATTTCCATTTTTCATTGTCAGGTGTCAACAGACAATGCCTAAAGGTGTTAAATCAAAATGTAGAGTTTAATCGTAACTTATTGCTACATAAGTAACCATCAGGAAATATAAAACTAGAAATAGTTAAAAGAAGTTATCCCTGACATACAACAGAACTGACATTTGCATGGGCAGAATTGGTATTTATATTCTATTTAAATTGTTTTGTACTATTACATTTTTTATTCAGAAAAAAGAATTGAAAATGTAACCAGTTACCAACCAGATAACCCTCAGCAAGTTACCACTCAACGTCCCAGACCCCTGCCTATAAATGGGAAAATAGCAGCCATTTCATAGAGTGAATGTGAGAATGTATGTGAATTGCTAACCACAGTGCTTATGATATAGTAAATACTCAATACATAGTTTGTGAAAAAGAAATAATTTGTGAAAAGGAAATATTGCTCATTTCAAAACTAAATTCATTTTCAAGATTAAGTCTGTTGCTTCTGTTCTTACTATCGGTAATTCACCTCTTTGTTAGGTGCATCAAGCCATGCAAAGACATTTCCTACTGGAACTCTTAGCATGCATGTTGCCAAGGAAAAGTCAGTGGAAACATTCATCATCTGTGCTAGTCCTTTGATAGATATGTAGTTAATATTTTATCATAGTCCAGAGCTTGCCTTTTATTGTCTTCACAGGATATTTCACAAAGCAAAAAGTTTAATTTTGATGAAGTACAACTTACTCATTTTTCCTGTTATGGGTTGTGTCTTTGGTGTCAAATATAAGAACTTTTAACCTAACTCTACATCCCAAAGGTTGTCTATTTTTTCCCCTAAATGTTTTATAACTTTACACTTGACATTTGAATCTATTACCTATTTTGAGTTAAATTTTATATAATTAAAGGCACATTTTTTTCTTTTTCTGTTAAGTTACTCTAGTGCCCTTTGTTTAAAGTGCTCTTTTTCATTAAAATGCTTTTATTTTGTAATTTTTAAAAATTGGTACATATGTACACATATTCATTAGGTAGACGTAATATTTTAATAAATGCAAACAGTGTGTAACAATTACATTTATTACTTTGAACATTTATCATTTGTTAGAAACATTTCAAATCTTCTACCTATTTTGAAACATGAAATATGATACTATTAACTGTAGTCACCCTACTGTGCTACCAAACAATACAATTTCTTCTATATAACTGTATGTTTGTACCCATTAACTCATGCCTCTCCATCTCCTCCCTCCACACACATGCTTCTCAGCCTTGGGTAACTATTATTCTACTCTCTACTTCCATGAGATCAATTTTTTTTTTAGCTCCCACATTATTAGTGAGAACATGCAACATTTGTCATTCTTTCTTGGCTTATTTCATCTAATATATGCCATATGACACCTTCCATCTTGCTGCAAATGATAGGTTTTTTGTTTTGTTTGTTTGTTTTGGAGATGGAGTCTTGCTCTCTCACTCCAGGCTGGAGTGCAGTGGCATGATCTTGATTCACTGCAACCTCCATTCTCCTGCATCAGCCTCCTGAGTGGCTGGGATTACAGGCCCACACCACCACACCCAGCTGACTTTTATATTTATAGTAGAGATGGGATTTCACCATGTTGGTCAGGCTGGTCTCAAACTCCTGACCTCATGATCTGACTTGGCCTCCCAAAGTGCTGGGATTACAGGCATGAGCTACTGTGCCCAGCCAGAATTTCATTTTATTTATGGCTGAATAGTATTCCATTGGGTGTATATGCCACATTTTCTTTATTTGTGCATCCATTAATGAACACTTACATTAATTTCATATCTTGGCTATGGGAATAATGCTACAATAACCATGGGATTGCAGATACCCTTTTGATATACCGATTTCTTTCCCCAGTAGACAGATTGCTGATTTTATGGCAGTTCTATTTTCAATTTCTTGAGGAATCTCCACAATATTTTCCATGATGGCTAGGCTAGTTTTCATTCCCACTAACAATGTATAAGAGTTTCCCTTTATCTACATCTTTGCCAGCATTTGTTATTTTTGTCTTTTTGATAACAACCGTTCTAACTGGGGTATGACATCATCTCATTGTGGTTTCTATTTGCATTTCTCTGATGATTAGTGATATTGAATATTTTTATCTATTGGCCATTTGTATTTTATCTTTTGAGTAAGGTCTATTCAGATATTTTGCCCACTTTTTAATAGGATTATTTGTGTTTTTACTGTTGAATTGTTTGAGTTTCTTATATAGCCTAGATGTTAGTTTCTTGAATGACTATTTTGCAAATATTTTCTCCCATTCAACAAATTGCCTCTTCACTCTGTTGATTGTTTTCTTTGCTGTATGAAAGTTTTTTAGTGTAATATAGTCCCATATGTCTATTTTTGTTTTGTTACTTGTGCTTTTGGAGTTTTAGCCATAAAAGTCTTGACTTGACCAATGTCTTGGAGTGTTTCCCCTTTGTTTTATTCCAGTAGTTTCATAGTTTTTAGTCTGCTATTTAAGTCTTTGATCTATTGATTTTTGCATATGGTGAGAGAGAGGTCTAGTTTTATTCCTCTGTGTATAGATATCCAGTTTTCCCACAACCTGCTTTTGTTTGACTATCTTTTTGAATAGCTTTTGAAATGATTGCTAAAATATTATAGATAAGTTACCACTGTCTAGTCGTATGATCAGTTCAGGTGAAATATAGAAAACTTACCTCCTTTTAAGTCCTTTAACCTCCCCATTTTAATGTAATTACATTAACTATTTCTTTTATATATTATATATATTTAGACTACATAGTATTATACGTTATTTATTTATTTAGAGATGGAGTCTCACTTTGTTGCCCAGGCTGGAGTGCAATAGCACGATCTCAGCTCACTGCAATCTCTGCTTCCCGGGTTCATGCGATTCTCCTGTCTCAGCCTCCTGAGTAGCTAGAATCACAGGCACCTACCACCACATCTGGCTAATTTTTGTATTTTTAGTAAAGACGAAGTTTCACCATATTGGCCAGGCTGGTCTTGAACTTCTGACCTCAGTTGAACCATCCACCTTGGCCTCCCAAAGTGCTGAGATTACAGCCATGAACCATTATGCCCGGTACCAATACTTTTTTCTTCCACAACCAAACATAATTTAGAAAACTCAGGAGGAGAAGGAAAGCCTAGTATTTATCCAAATTTTTCCTTACTTTCGTCCTTCTTCCTTCCCAATAATCCAGTCCCCCAAAAGCCTGAGAACTCAGAATACCCAATGATGTAGTTCCAGGCCAAAAGCCAGCTTGAGACTCAGGAAGAATCAATGTTTCTGTTCAGTTCAAAGCCAGAAAAACAGCAAAACAAAACACAGTGTTCCATTTCAAAGGCAATCAGAAGCATATCCTCTCTTACTCAGAAATCAGCCTTTTTGTTCTATTCAGACTATCAAGTAATTGGATGAAGCCTACCCACATTAGGGAGAACAATCTGCTTTACTCAGACTCCCAACTCAAATGGTAATCTCATTCCAGTCTGAAATATTTGAGACCAAGGGAAAAAAAAAAATCACATGAACTCATCACCATGTTGTTCTTTGTTCCCATATTCCTTAATGGTCAGCTCATTTTCTCTACCTTTCAGCATTTTTTTGTTGTTTTACACTGCTTCCAGAGTTTTCAGCTGCACTTAATAGGAGAAATAGGGAAAAATATACTTGCTCCATCTTTCCAAAAGCAAATATGATTTGTTTGAAGTTAATCATTTTATCTCAGACACTGAAGGAAAATAATTCAATCACTGGTTGGTCAGAGAGAGAGATCATCAATACTAAAAATTACTCCATTGAGTTCACCAAAAAGGCTCTTAGTCTAAAACCCCAAAATGAATCTCAGGTTACGTTTTCTATTTTCAAATATGAGTAATGCTTTTCAGAAAACTTCAGTTTTGTTCTTTAAACGGAAAGCTCCTTGAGGCCAAGGGCTACCTTTGTAGTTCCATGGTTATTCAAAACATACTTGGGACATACTCTCTTTCCAGAGCTAGATTGAGAAAGATCCAAGAACAAGAAGACCGGGTAGGAGTTTAATAATAATAGTATGGCTAAGGCTAAATACCAAGAACTAGGCCAGATGATTTTCCCAGAGCATCAAATATTATCTCTAATTTTCACAAAATCCTATAAACTGACAACAATCTCCTTTTACAGCTGTAGAATTTAAGATTCCAAGAAATTAAGTTATTTGTCTAAAGAAACATAGCTTGGGAATAGCAAGGCCAAAAGTTGGTGTTAGGATGCAAGATTGATGCTCTTCCTTTTACATTATAAAAATACAGAAAGGAAAAGGAGTGGCTGGGTGCAATAAAAATTATGGTAGAAGAACTGACAGGACTTATTTACTGCTTAGATTTGGGGTGTAATGAAGGAGAATGAATACAACTTTGGAGTTAAGGTTCTTTGCAGAAAAAGTGATGGCTCCTCTCCATTACTAAGCAGGAAGAGATTTAATAGTAGGAATCAGTGCTTAGAAAATTATAGGTGAAGCAAAAGAGTGGAAGCTAGCCTAGGTCACCAGAAATACTTTCCAGATTCCAGTTCTGACCTGCTAGGGACTTACTACTACAGATACTATCACTGGAATTACTGCGTTCAAAAGACATCCTACCATATGGCTAGGTTCCTGTCAACACTACTGCCTTAGCTGTCACTGGGCCCCAGAATCTGGAGCCTTCCTGCTGCAACCATCACAATTCTTTCTCAGTACCTATGAAGATGAAGGATGGACCTGGAAATATGGCTAGAACCTCATGTCTCCATGGCCTTGATTTGAAAAACAGTATAGCTAAAAAGACAGGTTTCCCAAACTGAGTAAGTGCATTCAGTAGGAAGAACCTAATTGTTATTCTGACCTAAGATTGTAAAGGAATCTGAGAAATGTAGTTTTAGTTTTTCAAACTTCATAATTAAAAAAAAAATCATACTAGAAGGAGGGTGAACGGAGGATGAGCAAGACAAACCATAATATCCTCTAGAGGTCTTTAACCTACGGGACTGGTGGGATGAAGTTGCCCTTTACTGTTATTAGGAGCATAGGAAGAATTTTGAAAAAGTTGATAATAAATTCAGTATGTGAATTTTCACTCTGATGAACAATGGAAATGTCATTCAGGGATTAGGAATTAAGCAGGAGATTTAGGTTAGGAGATATCAGCATATAGATAAAATGTAGTCACACATGCAGCTGAGACTGATCAGGTTTAGAATACAGCCCAGGGGAAAACAGTGCAGTTAAGGCTTGAATAACACGGATTTGTACTGCTCATGTGTCCATAAGCAGTAACCCACCTATGAGTCAACTCATGTGTGAATTTTCTTTCAACTCTGGCACCCCTGAGACAGCAAGACCACTCCCTCCTCTCCCTCTTCCTCCCAGTCTATTCAATGTGAAGATAAGAAGGAAGACCTTTATGATCTACTTCTGCTTAATAGTAAATATGTTTTCTCTCATGATTTTCTTAATAACATTTTCTTTTCTCTAACTTGCTTTATTGTAAGAATACAGCATATATATACATATATATATATATATATATATATATAAATACACACAGCATACAAAATATGTGTTAATCAACTGCTTGTGGTATGGGTAAGATTTCTGGTCAGCAGTAGGCTAAGAGTTCAGTTTTGGGGGAGTCAAAAGTTTCACATGGATTTTTCTGAATGTGTGTTGAGTCATTTCCCTTAACCCCTGTGTTGTCCAGGGACCAAAACTGTACTGGCCATTTTAGTCTTTAGATGAAGTCAGTTCCGAGAGGAAGGGATTAGGTAATCAGTGCCTTATTTTCTGTCCAAAAGCCAAAGACAATTCCTTTTTAAAAGGTAAAATGGCTTTTCTTAGAAAACTGATGCAGCATGAATACATCTAATGGAAAAATACAGTGAGAGCTTCAGCGTGATGATTTTGTAAAGATAAGTTATTAAAATTTTGTTACACCTAGCGATATCTATCAATTTAAATTTCTAAAAACCAAAATATGTACATGGTGTCAAATTAAATAATACGAACAGCGAAAATTGAAAAGCCATAGTCTCCCCATCCCTCTCTACCCTGCACCAACTCTGTATCATGTATGAATTGAAATGAAAATGAATAACCAAAGATGTAATTATTAATATAATATCAACTAGTATTTCGGAGATAAGAAGTGCAGGGTTTGCTCAGGGGTCCAAGGTCACTATCCCCAAGTGATCAATACCCCAGGGAGAATGTTGTAACTTCATGATCATGTGGATTCACTTTTCATGCATTTTATCAACTGTTTGTATTCCCTCTTTACTCGAAACTTCCCTTCTGAAGGAACCTCTTGCTTCTCTCCATACCTGCCGCTTTCTAGCCTCACTGCATAACCATTGTCCTAGGAATACCTGCTCCTGACCATTTTGGGTTGCAGCTACTACAGTTTTCTTGAACTACGCTTTCTTTCTCCCCTCTTGCATTTTGGTAGAAACATCTTTAAATGACTTTTGAGGAAAGGCTAGATGTTCTGTCATTGCTTGTCTGAAAATGCCTTTATGCACGCGCTTCCTTAATAAGTCATTTTGTCCCCTTAGAATGCACTTCTCCGTAGCTTCAGAGAATCAGCATGGGCATTTAGCCAAAAACTATTGTAGATTAATTTCTGAGAAGCTTCCATCCAGAGGGCTGATTGATATGCTTTGAGTGTGTCTATGGTTAGACCTGTCGATGGGTTACAGCTGTTTCCTATTATAATACATTTTACTAATAGCAAATTTGACTTTTGAATAGCAAAAGTTACTTTTGTGATTTCTACAGTTATGGTTTATTTTTAGCTTGATTTTGAGGTCTTTCTCTCAAGAGTGACCATAAACCAAGACAACCACTTTCTAGGAGAGCTCTGAGTAGTAGAAAGTTAGATTCGGGTGTATCAGGCAGGTGAGACACAATGAGGAGGTAAAACCAAATGCATGAAACAAAAGAAAGTTATTACTTACAGAGCTCGTAGAGGTTAGGGGTGCCGACAGTAGACTGACGGGAAGGCTGGCAGTGGCAAGGAGCTCAACCAATGGGTGGGGAGCAAGGAGGAAGAGAAAGGAGGTGTGGGGCCAGGCCTTTATTAAGGTGCACGGGTGTTATCCCTTACAGTGTCCTCAGGGGTTGTGAATTTTTTAATTTAAAGAAAACACCTGTGAGGTGGGGCACTTGTTTACAAGACTCTGGTGTTAACCATTAAGTTTTAACATGGGCAACACCTGTGGAATATGTTGGGTTTGGTTCAATGAGTTGAGGAAAAAATGGGTTGTATTGCAAACAACCACACGTGGAGGGAAAGTGTTAACTGGGCCAAAGGTGACAGGATATGACTGGGCTTCAAATAACTTAAGGCAGTTCTAAAAATGGATGCTGACGCAGCTACTGTATTAAACAAACAAATCGATGGCAATCCACCCCTGGGTGCCCTGGCATGATCCTTTAAATATAAGACAGTTGTAGCTTGAGTGGTGAACATATTGACTGCAAAGAGAATAATATTCCCAAGAAATAAGCATTTCAGTGTGGCATTATTGTTGGTTATGACCTAATAATTGAGTAAAGTGTATGTAAATATTAGTGGTATTGTGTCCAGCCAAAGGGACGGAGTGGTTGTGGTTGGAGGTGCAAGGCAAGAGGCTGTGGTAGAAAGCTGGATGGGGTTACAGTAGGGGAAGGCACCAGAAAGTCGTCGACTCTCTCCCCAGGTGGCTGTGGAGTTGTCTGACAAGAGATAGGTGCCTTCTGGGGAAAACAATAATCATCATTAATTTTAGTAATGTCTATCAGGTTTTCCTTTAGGCATGCAAGTGTAGGGTGTATTTTGGAAAACAGCAAGGAGTATACCAGGATCACAGGCTAAGCAGACACTGAGTTCAGAAAGAAAAATTTAAATATCCTGTGTTAACTTTGTGCTTTAGGAGAGGCAGCCCATGGGTGTTGCTGAGTGGAGACTTTAGTGTAGGAGGTGAAGTCTCCAGCACGGGGGGAAAAATCTTAAGGGATTCCTCCCCATCTTAAGCTCTGCTTTGTTTCTATAACAAAGTTGTTAAATAGTCTGGTTTCTTTTTCTTTCAGGCAGTTGTGTTTTTCTCAATGTCTGGTGATTTTTGTTGTTTATTAATAAGAATGAAGAATTAGGGAGTCAGATCTGACTTTAGCTCTCTGTCTCTCTCTGTTTCTGTGTGTGTGTGTGTGTTTGGCAGGGTGTCTGTCAGAAGGCTGTATTTAAGGTGAAATTCCCAGGATGGAGCCAGAAGAGCTCTCAAATTTGGGGTTGGGGATAAATTACACTGCCTTTACTTACAGGATAGGACTAGTTTGGGTCCTGGCTCTGCTTCCTAGCAGCTTTATGACTTTGGGCAAAGTATACTGACCTTTCCTATAGTGCAAAATTGTTTTACAGAGCAAGGGTTTCCTCTTCGACATTCTTATGTCTTTCTACTATACCTGACAGGGCTAGATATATAGTACAGTCCACCATTCCTTCCGTTGGGTCCCTACTGTACTCCCTTGTGAAACTTACGCCTACATTTTTATTTTATTCTACTCACCTCAGAAAGACCTGTGGGCAGAAACCCAGTCTTATTTATCTCTGTATCTCACCAAGTAGTATAATGCTTGACACGTATTAGGAGCTTGACAAATGTTAGTTGAATTAATAAATCTAAATCTCAATAAATATTCATTTCAAAGATGTGAAATTATGGAACTTGAGATAGCTCAAACTTAAAATCCTTTAAACTCCTTCTTAAAACTTCAACTATAGTCTAGATGTCATGTTGTATTACTTCTGTGGAAGAAGGAAAGATCCATAATAATTAAAGTTGACAAAGGAGTAATGAGCTTAAAAAATTGTTAGCTAATATTTATTAATCATAAGATATTCTCTAAAACTATCTCTACGTTGGTGAAAATGAAGACTCCAATGCAATAAAGAAATATAATTTAATTTAGTTTCATTTCTCTTCTAGGGTAGACTATGTTTATCTTATGAACAAATTTATTTTGTTAATCTCTTTGCTTCTGCAATTTTGATTTGGTCTTCCAACTGCTGGCCATCCATTATCAGCAATTAAAATAGGCAAAAATTAATCACTGAGAAATTATTTACTGAGACTAGACCTAATACCAGGAACAATTGTAAAAGTATTTCCTCAGACTTCAACTATAGGCCCAATTGTTACATTTTCTATAAAGCTGTGTACTGTTCCGTTCTTTTGTCAGAGTGATTTTTCACCCTAGCACAATTCTGGTTCAGTGACTCAAGTTTCCTAGAACTGGAGTGATAATAGTGCAAGCCCACCAGCTGCAGATGTCCTGGTTAAGAACTTCTCTTCATTTTAATTCAATTATAACCAGATATTTTCCCCCTTGTTCATTCATGTTTAATCCAATATTCACATATATATAAAAAGGAAATTTGATAAAGTTGTGAATGTATTATGTTTTTATGTAGAATGTAGAAATTGAGGTTAAGTTTATTTCAGCTCTAATAAACTAAAAATCTCAACTAATTTTTACATTTCCATTCCCAACCCTCTGGATCAAGTTCTTATTACATTGTGTGGATTATTACAATATCATATTAATCAACTGGTATGCCTGACTTAGCTTTGCATGACCTTGATTGTTTCTCTACACTATTATTGTAATGAGAACCTATTGAATTGTTTTACTAGAAATATTTTCTTTGCTCTTCTATTTTTATTGTTGCAATAGGAGCAGAGCAAGGGGAATGTATGCTAAGATTTTTGTTTTTTGGGCGGCAAAGCTCAAGAAAATCTATTGTAACACTAAATATAGGGTTTAAGTTTCTAACAGAAAAAAATCTACTTATTCAATGGAAGGTAGAAAAAATGAAAAAAATGAAGCAAAGAAAATGTGGAAATAGAAAACAGAAAATAAGGGCCAGTGGCTCACACCTGTAATCCTTTGGGAGGCTGAGGTGGGCAGATCACGAGGTCAGGAGTTTGAGACTAGCCTGGCTAACATAGTGAAACCTCATCTCTACTAAAAATAAAAAAAAAAAAAAATAGCTGGTTGTGATGGCAGGTGCCTGTAATCCCAGCTACTTGGAAGGCTGAAGCAGGAGAATCACTTGAACCCAGGAGGCAGAGATTGCAGTGAGCCGAGATTGCACTACTGCACTCCAACCCAGGTGACAGTGTGAGACTCTGTCTCAAAAAAAAAAAATAAAATAAAATAAAGAAAGAAAACGGAAAATAAGAAAGCAGAAATCAAGTCAGGCACAATGGCTCATGCCTGTAATCCCAACACTCTGGGAGGCCAAGGTGGGGGGATTAGCTGAGGTCAGGAGTTTGAGAACAGCTTTGTCAACATGGTGAAACCCTGTCTCTACTAAAAAACACAGAAATTAGTCAGATGTGGTGGCATGCACCTGTAATCCCAGCTATTTGGGAGGCTGAGGCTGAAGAATCACTTGAACCTGGGAGGTGGAGGTTGCAATGAGCCAAGATCATGCCATTGTACTTCAGCCTGTGCAACAGAGCAAGACTCCATCTCAAAAAAAAAAAAAAAAAAAAAAAAAAAAAAAAAAAAAAAAAAA
This sequence comes from Alouatta palliata, assembly GCA_004027835.1. NCBI lineage: Eukaryota > Metazoa > Chordata > Mammalia > Primates > Atelidae > Alouatta > Alouatta palliata. The sequence goes on from PVKV010019215.1 coordinate 36,737, forward strand.
AAAAAAAAAAACAAAACCCACAAACAAAGAAAGCAGAAATCAGATAGAATGTAATACTAATATAATAATTTGCATGTAAATGTGTTTAAAATGCTAATATAAATACGGATGCTCTCAAATTGGATTAAATTATTACTGCTTTGTCTTTAAAAACAGATTTAAACCAAAAGGATGCAGAGTAACTGAAAATAAAAAAATGTATATCACAGAAAAATGAACCAAATAATGATGTGGTAGCTATTTAACATCATGAAAAACTAAATGAAAACTAAGAGAAATGAGAACAGATAAAGAAGGACATGTATATATACTGATTTTAAAAACAGACTAGGAAGTTTTGATTAAAAACATATATGCATATAATATAGCTTCACAAATATAAAGCAGCAATGAATGGATCTATGGGGAAAAATGAATAATCAATATTTGTTGTTAGACACTTTATACACCCTGTCAGAAAATGATAGAAGAGTGAATTACATAGAAACTTCAAAAAAATTCAAATTACCTGCTGACTTGACATGAAATGCTTAGATGCAAAATTATAAGATTCATAATATGCTGCTACACATCAATGACAAACTGGTTGAATATCACCAACTTAAAAAAATTTTTAAACGTATTTATATTTTATTTTATTTTCTTAAGAGACAGGATCTCAGTATGTTGCCTAGGCTAGATATGAACTCCTGAGCTCAAGCCATCCTCCTGCCTTAGCCTCTGGAGTAGCTGGGACTACAGCAAACACCACTGTTCCCAGCTTTCCAATTTAAAGAGTACTTTAATAGTTGTCAGCCACTGAAATGTTCTGAAATACTGATATGTAAAAAAGATCTGATAAAAGTAGTCTTAAATTTGACAATAATGTTAAAAAATTCATATGATATACCAAGACAGAGAAATTAAACTGAAAAAATTTTTTGAAGCTATTAATAATAAAAAGAAAATTTCAATCTAATGTGTAAAAGGAAAGACTCAATTAACTTTATAGTAATTCTATAAAAATATTATAGATTTGTTGATATATGAATATGTGATCAAGGAATATGTGCTCAAAAATGTAGGGAAAATAGTATTTTATGGTTGTATTGTGTAGTTATTTAATAAAAGCATGTATTTTTTGTGTTTTTAATGTCTTTGATATTGTAAACATTTAAAAATTTTAAAGTTATTTTTATTTTGTTCTAATTAATTCAGCTTTGTATCTACCTTTGTATTTGTAATCATATTTTATTTCTCAAGGAGAGTTACCCAAATTAACCATATGCTTCAGGATCCACAAAATCCAAATTTGTTCTTTCCTTCAATATAATAGCTCTAGCTCTAGATGGAGGCTATAATCCCTAGCAAACTAAAACAGGAATAGAAAACCAAATACTGCATGTTCTCACTTAAAAGTGGGAGCTATATGATGAGAACTCACGAATGCAAGGAAGGGAACAACAGATACTGAGGCCTACTTGAGAGGGGAGTGGGGAGGACGGAGAAGAGCAGAAAAAAAATTGGGTACTAAGCTTAATACCTGGGTGATGCAATAATCTGTACAACAAACCCCCATCTCACAAGTTTATGTATATAACAAACCTTTACATGTACCTCTGAACCTAAAATAAAAGTAAAAAAATAGCTCTGAAGAGAAACTCCAAAGACAATTTCTAAAACTCTATTGAAATATACAGATCTGAATTAATAAATAGATCATATTAATGAATGATCAACTTAGTATTGTTTCAAAATGTATTCTCTCCAAATTAATCTGTATATTTAAGGCAATTGAAATAAAAATATTATACAATTTTTCTTCTCAAATTTGACAGAATGATTCTAAACTACATTTCTCTCAGTCAGGATGTAGTCAAATCTAAAACGATACCAGTGATTTTAACAGATAGAATTTAATATATATAAAATTGTCAACCAGATATTGAAGAACAAAGAGGTAAAAAGAAAGCAATGACATTCTTTAGGCCTGGGGAAACAAAGGGAAGAGGTTAGAATTCTGGAGGAAGGGTTTTGTGGAGCTGGGACTTAGACCTTTGAGGAAGGGGCACAACTAGGCTAATGCCTCAGAGCTCTGACAAGACAACTCATCTGGCTGATTCTGGCATGTCTGAGGCAGTGCCTGTGGTGAGGCTGATTTGGAACTGCTGCTACTGTAATCAACTGTCACTATTGGGTGAAGAAGTTTGGCTGGGGCAACACTAACAGGAAAAAAAGCAGATAAGAAGGAACAAGTCCCTTGTCTTCCTCCTCCCAGGCACGCTTTAATATCCCCCAGTAACAGAGCCTAAAAGGAACCCACTAGGAAAAGGAGAAATGCAATTTTACAAAGAGAGTGTAAGGCTGGGCACGGTGGCTCATGCCTGTAATCCTAGCACTTTGGGAGGTCGAGGTGGGTGGATTACCTGAGGTCAGGAGTTCAAGACCAGCCTGGCCACCATGGTGAAACCCCATCTTAAAAAACAAAAAGAGAGTGCAGAGGTTAACTGGAAGCTAAAAGACTGTAGCTTAACAATCAGTATAACATGGCAGAATACAGGTCTTTTAATAGTTGGGATTGCCGAGTCTGTCCTGCAGACTCTGGCCAAGCAACTGATAAATGGAGTATGCAGACACAGGTGATTTTGCCTGTGAACACAGCTAGGGGACCGCATAGTTCAGCATAGTAGACGAGCAAGTGCGGCCCCTGATAAGCCAGAGATGCCTGCATTTATTTAGTATGGATTTAATAACAAAGGCCTATAGCAAACACCATTTGTGGATAATTAACATTGTGCACCCTAATTCTGTGCGAGGAGGATCAAAGGTTGAAATAGGTAAATAAACTTATCTAGATAAATTCCTTTGCACTCCCTTGTTATCTGCCCTTTGCCACTAACTCAAAGTAAGATGATTAGGCTGCCTTCAGCCATAACTCTTTCCCTAAGCTTTTGTAAAATCTCCCAGCCTTCCAAGAAGGTTTGTATCTTTCCTATTATTTTTCCCACCACCCTCACTGATCTCTTGCATCTCCCCCTTTTCTGTTTTTTGCATCCGGTTTTGTTGATTGAGGAGTACAGATGTGTACAGCAACAAGTTTGTCAACCTCAGTGGTTATAAGTTGTGTTCCAGCTTTGCATCCTAGAAGTAATAAATAACATAAGACCAACATGAGTATAATCAGTAACATTCTTTTCCAATCAAAGTGTGACATGTAGTGTTGCTTGGCACCTCAGTACACTGTGTGCCATTATGGAGAAATCCCACCATGGGTATGTCAATGCTTCCTAGCCAAGCAGTTGCATTGTTAGAGGCTAGAAAGGGGGTGTCTGCCCAAGAACAAGGTGGAAAAAAATGCAGATTTAGAAGATGGGCACAACAGAGTGTAGCAGGTACAAGTTGCAGGCAGAATGAGAGAATAAAAAAGGAACGAATTATCTGGAATGAATGGTGTCTGTGTCTGGAGCAGGATTTGCTTAGCCTCCTGGGTTGTCTTCTTCAGCATCCCCTAGGTGATGTTTGGGGCTTGTGTCATTCAAGGAAGCCACATCATCCAGGTCTGTGGGTCCTGCAGAGTCATTTCCATCATTTCTGGTATTGGGTTGGGTCCTAGCCACACCATGATATGGTTTGATGCATGGTGCCACAATCTAAAGAGGACCTGAGGGGGTGTGAAAACAAGCATTTCCTCTTCCTCATCTTAGCAAATCATTTGAACCACACCATACATTACTATTCACATCTTTCCATAAAACTGCAGGTTTTATGTCTTGAGAGGTTTTAGCAAAGTGCTTTTCTATAGCTGATTGAAATTTGTCATCTACATTTAAGAAATTAAAGGTAAATAAGGGTCCTTACTCATATTCCCCTCTTTTTGTTTGCTGAGCATATTTTTAAGGGTGGAGTGAATTACTTTTGTAGGCAAAACTATAGGAGTATGAGATAAGAACTGAAGTAGTTTGTCAGCAGGAAGGGCATGCTGTATATGGCCTCCACAGTCATAGAGTACTATCTGAAGATCTAGAGATAGGGACAATTCTGCTTTGAATTGGTTTTTTACTCAAAGGAATTCTTATGACATCAGGGTCATAACCTACCAACAGATTGCATAGTCTGTGGCCCATATAGATGACTAAGTAGCTGAATATAGGGGAGGAATAACAACAGTGGCCGTAATTAGAAAGAGGTCTGCAAAGTGACCCCCCTTTTGGGCTAATAGATCCATCCCCAAAGGTTAACATGTGTGGACATGATTAGAGGTTATATAACTGCTTTTCTTCCCTCCGAATCACAGCATGTGAGGGGGCATGTGCTCTGCTTGGCTGTGCATGCCTCCCTGATGCTGACAACTTTCGTTTCTGAATGACCTAAGGCCAAGTTACTGGCCAGTTTTGATCACTAATGATCCAAATATCTGCCCCTGGGTCCAATAAGCCAGTAAAACTTTTATTCCCAATTTTAAAGTAATCGTGGGTCTTTGATCAGTGATTAATTGGTTCCAATATACTCCTGTGGCTCCCATGCTTCCAGAACTTCCCTTTCCCCTTTCCTTTCCCTGGGTGTTGGGGACCCAGTATGGTAAGAGTAGTAACTGAGCTATCTTTGAGCCAGAGGGAAAAATATGCAGACCTTTACATTCCATCACAACTAGTATCTCACCTTGATAAACACTATCAATCACTCCGGGATCAAATTAATTCCTTTACTGGCTAGGCTTGATAACCTTCAGACTAATCCTACTGTTTCTGGAGGCAATGGACCCCAGATCCCAGTTGTAACCCTTTTAGAGGCTTCTACTTCTTGTAGCACTAATTCACTGGGGTAGAGTAAGCCTAGTCCTGCGTGCCCCGTGGTGGCTTCTCTGAGAGAGAGGACTGTGGGCTTTCCATATGACTGAGGAGAGCCGCTGACATTGCCCCAGTTGGGAGCAGGGCCTAGCAATGTCCCCTCATGAAGTTTCCCATCTGATTACTTAGAAGGTTGCTGTTTTTATCAAATTTGGACTTGCACTGATTTGCCCAATGTTTCCCCTATATACATCAGGGGCATATAAAAGGGGATTCTCTTCCTGAGTTACCTTGCTCTCTATTATTGGGGCAGTCCTACTTCATATGACCTGGTTTTTCACATAGAGAGCAATTTGGGTTTTTCTCCCCTTTCACTTTAGGAGGCTTTAATGCCATAGCCAATATTTTGGCTTTGGGTGTTTCAGTTTCCACCAGTTGACAGGTTCGTGTAAGTTCCCCAATTATAGCTGCCTTTCCTCTGATTGCCTGCATTGCTTGCTGGCAGTTGACGTTAACATTTTCATAAGTCATTTATAACAATAAGATATCAGCAGACTGAGCATGACTAATTTGTCTCTTAATTGCCTGGGTTATCCAATTGACGAATTCAACAAATGGCTCCTGAGGCCCCTGTCAAACATTTATAAAAGATCCCTGTTCTTATAGTAGAATGATTTATAGTCCTTTGGATATATACCCAGTAATGGGATTGCTGGATCAAAAGGAATTTCTATTATTTCTAGGTCCTTGAGAAATTGCCACACTCTCTTCCACAATGATTGAACTAATTTACACTCCCACCAACAGTGTAAAAGTGTTCCTATTTCTCCACATCCTCTCCAGCATCCGTTGTCTCCAGATTTTTTAATGATCACCATTCTAACTGGCATGAGGTGGTATCTCAATGCAGTTTTGATTTGCATTTCTCTAATGACCAGTGATGATGAGCATTTTTTCATATCTTTGTTGGCTTCATGTATGTCTTCTTTTGTAAAGTGTCTGTTCATATCCTTCGCCCACTTTTGAATGGGCTTGACACGAATGTTCATTGCAGCACAGTTTACAATAGCAAAGACCTGGAACCAACCCAAATGCCCATCAATGATAGACTGGACAGGGAAAATGTGGCACATATACACCATGGAATATTATGCAGTCATCAAAAACGATGAGTTCGTGTCCTTTGTAGGGACATGGATGTACCTGGAAACCATCATTCTCAGCAAACTGACACAAGAACAGAAAATCAAACACCGCATATTCTCACTCGTAGGCGGGTGTTGAACAAT
>PVKV010019216.1:0-42759 GCA_004027835.1 Alouatta palliata
AAAAAAAAAAGAAATCTGCTTAACAAATAAACAATATCTAAAAATAAGAAAATTGAATTTTATTAAGAAAATATGTTTGTGAATTTGTAAAATTGCTTCTCAAAAATAGTATAGTAAAATAGTTCATCTTTTCTACAGGTGCCTGAGTCAAAAGACCATGTTGTTTTTTTTTCTAAATAATTCATACCAGTGTATTAACAATAAAGAGATTTTAAAAAATTTTTATAATCAGATAACCATTTCTTTTAAATACTATTTTTGTAGAAGCAAGATCATCTCAAAATAAGATATTCATGAAAATGATTAATTTAAAATGCATTTCAAATTAAATTGTATCTCATTTAGAAGAAAAATGAAAGATATACTGGGCTTTATAAAATAATGACATATCTTAAATGTTACAATTACAGAGCTATAAAGTGAAATAATTCTGGAAAAAATTTACTTAAAATGTGAATATTTTTTATTTAATGGATGACTATTAAATAGATTGAGGTGTGAAAGTTTTGAAAAGAGCTTGGTTTTATGACTACTATATGCCTACATTGACAAGTATATCATGGATTTTACTCTAACTTATATTAAGTGTGTACAATCTTCCCTGTAAGGAAAAAGTTTATGGTCAATTAAGTAATCCCCCCCTCTATTTCTTTAAATGTGGAAGTTTCTGATGTAAGAGAAATATAGTACACCTAAATAGGCTAGTAAGGAAAATACGTAATTATAGTCAGAATAAAAGTCATTCTGATCCACCACTTTTAATTTAGAGGGAGCATATTGGTGAAGAAATTCAGTTACTGGTGTTTTATGAAAACATTTAAAAGCTAGTAAGCACAGCTTATGACATGTTCATGTTTCTTGACTGTATATAGAATTATAAAAATGAGTTGAAATAATAAAATTAATAAATGTTATTCCTTTCATTTTTTGTAAATGGGTCAAAGTGAAGTAAGCAAATTTCATTAAAGTCTTAAATCTTTGTTGCTTAGAAAAACTACGTGAAACAAAAATTTATAAAGCCTCTATTTTTATCACACCTTTTCCTTATAAAAATATCCATATAAAATTATTCAATCAGTATAATGTTGATGCTGCAAAGTATTATTGTTCCATAATAATCACAGGAAGAACTAGGGAGAAGCTGTAATTTTTCAACTGGACTTTATTTTTAATGAGAACTTTTGTTAGTACTTTTAATCAGAAAGTGAACTTTGTTTTTTATTTCCCTTGAATTTTTACCACATTGATTGGGTAGGTGGGGGCCTTTACTTCTTCACTGTAAACTTTATATTTAAGTGTTTTGTTGTTTCGAGAATGACTTTTTAACTTATGGTGGCTTATCCATTTTAAGATCAATTTTAAGATATGTCTTGATATAAGAATGAGAGAATGTGGTTTGTGTTATTCTTTTGATCTCTATGAACAATTCAAATATTATTTTAAAGGAGCTAAAATAATAAGGTAGGCAGTAAGAAGGTCTAGGTAAAGGTAGAAAAATAGGGGAAAAAAACAAAGAAAGTAAAAACAAGAATCTCAAGATGACATGAAAATAATTCATTCAAAAGAAAATTAAAGGCTGCTGTGGTCAGAATCCCCATCACCTGGACCACACCTATAACTGAAGTTTTCTGTTGACCCGCCAGGCTGAAAGACAGCATTTGAGTGTTTTTTTGTTTTGTTTTGTTTTGTTTTTCCTATGTGTCCTTCTGCTCTCAGAAAAGGCTGGTGTTGTCTCGGCAACTTTCACAATTATGTTGCCAGCAGGACCCTCCTAAACTCTGAGAGATAAATTGTGAGCCCCTTCATTCCCCAGAGACAACAGTAATTGTGAAATGTGTTACACAACACACATGCAGAAGTTCCTAAGGGAAGCCAGCAGAGCAATTTTAGTAAAATAAAGTTGAAATTTGATATATATCAGAGATGAGCACAAGAGAATAATTACCAAATAATGTAGTGAGAATTGGAGATGATTCTCCACAGATGACTCGTCTTATCTAGAATAGTTCTAGAAGCCCTCATTTGAAATAGCAGGCTTTGTTTGTTAAATAAAAAAGTCTTCATTACATTGTCTTTTGAAAGGTAGATAGGAGAAAACTAAAATTCTACCATGTCAATTTTAAGTATTTTCTTCTAGAAGGTTTTATTTTATGGCCAAAAGATAGCTCTGAAATAGACAGCTCTATGTTTATTGAGGGTAAATCTCCAGCCTGGAGATGCCTTATAAGGTTTGTGGGTAAACAAGTCAAAGTAGGAGTGTGTACAAGAATTACTGATTTTCAGATTGTGTGTGTGTGTGTGTGTGTGTGTGTGTGTGTGTGTGAGAGAGAGAGAGAGAGAGAGAGGGAGAGAATGAGAAAGAGAGAGAGGACACAGAGAGAAACAGAGAAACAGCATGGGCAAAAACTGGAGAAATAAAAGTAACCTAAGTGCTTATTTGCACGTGTTTTATGAAGAGAAGAGGAGAAGAAGAAAAATAAGGAGAAATTAGACAAAAGTTAGTGTTTTCACCTCAATACAAAGAAGAACTGGGAACATAAAAGAGTGGAAATTACTCTTCCTGCCATATCTAAAATTGCAGCTAAAAAGAGATACCATCAGTCTTACAGCACATGGTAAGCTTGAAGACATTCAGGACTGACCTAGTTCCCAAAGAAGCATAACAAAGAAAATTTCCACAGAAAATACACGCAGCCTCATTTCTTTGAGGTCTTAAGAAATCCCTGAGAAAGGATTTCTGAAGACTTTAGGCTAATCATAATGACTTACCAAATGTGGCTGATTATCATAATTGTCAGACTATTGCCAGCTCAAGTTGCCATTCTGGAGTATTCTAACACTTGGCTTTTAATACCTAGTCAGACTATATTATTCAGATTAATCATATTGACAAAACTGATGTTGAAGATTGCAATTTGAAGGATTCCTTACTTTATTACTTAAAATTTTTTTATTTCATGGTTCTGGTTTTATTCTACATTCAAGGAACATGTTGACCTTCTAGTTAATTTTATTTTCTTTGGCCTCTATTCTACTTTGAATGTGAGACATATTCATCCTCATGATCTATAGTAATTTTTGGTCTGGAAATGAGTTACTCTAATCAAATAGCACCCATGAAGAACTCAGGCAAACTATTTTCAGAAATAAAGTTAAATTTGGAAAGTTCTCCTTATTAACTTTGTTCCTCAATTATATATCCTTCTATGGTAATAGGTCAGGGAGGTTAGGAGTGGTGAGTAAAGTAAGACAAAAGAAAAGAGGGATAATACCCTCTAATATTTCAAGCCATGGAGAAGAACGTTTTCAATATATAATATATACAAATCAATGGTAATTTAAATTATTATACAATAGCATATTGATTTTAATTTAATTATTGTATGCAATTCATTAAATTGGATGCTCTTTAATTTTACAGCATAAGAACCTTCCATTTGAAAGCTTGTCTTATATTAAAGCATATTCTGTTAGGAAGTAAAAAAAAACACGTAAGTGAAACACTGGAGTTTAAATAGTTAACAAACACATGGACTTAGTGATGAAGGGAACTATAGCTCATGGATTGTGTGTACTGCAAATATCCTTATATGTATTTAATTAGAGTTTCTACAAGTTGAGACTAAAAAAAAACAGAATTAAGAAGTAGCTGGACTAAGAACATATAGGAAATGCAATACTTACTGACTTAAGTTACTATCAAACCTTCTCACATAGTGAGTTCAAGTCACTCAGGTTTCTCTGACACTGTATAATAAATTTTATAGTAACATTTCCATAGGAGTTTAACTTATAAAAATTTGGTATATTCTGGTGAGTTATTCTGATGGTAGGGGATTTTGATGGTTTCAAATACAAATACAAATTAATAATTTAATACATGTTAGAGAAGTTTTTTTAAGAGTTTTCTATTTCTGCCTTTTCTGTGCATATAGCCTGTAGTTTCCACTCTTAATTGTAAACTTAATTGTCTACTTTAGAAATCTGTCAAGTTCCCTGAAAGCAGGAACTGTATCTTACTTAGACTGTATCTTTGGCACCAAATGCAAACCTGAATTCCAAGTACAGGAACTATATATTTTCATCCAAATATGTCCTACATTTTAGTTCTCTGTGTATCTAGGAATAAACACTAAATTTTCAGCATTAATTAATACTGGATTTTAAATATCCCAAAAAAAGAGGCAGAAAGAGATAAATTAGCAAGTTTAACTTACCAGACCTGCTTAAATTCTTCTGTAATTCTCAATGGGATACTCATGTAAAGAGAAGTTCCGTAATAAGGAAATACAAGATAGTAAGAAAATAAGAAAAATATTTTCACTGGCTCTTCTCATAAATCAGCACAAATCCTCCTCTCCCTCTTTTCATTATTACTTACTCTCTCCAGTAAGTAGATGTAGATAAAAGGCACTTTATTAATATGTAAATGTATATGAATCATTAATTTATAAGAAGTTGCCAAGTCATTATGTGTATATTCAGAGGGAAACTTGAACAAGCACATGATCTAGTATATATATATATGTATTCTTCATATAAACACAGACACATTCATTATTTATACCCTCTAACACATGTACACTTAAGTTATACTACTCACCAACAAATAATTTAAAAGAATTTACATATGTATTATAAGCATATTAGATGAGATACTATTTCAGTGAAGAAATGTTACTAAACAGTGAATTAATATTATTTTCATACTATTTTTGTCAAAAATGACTGATATATGTAATTGCAATATCATATATTAATCAATTTTTTATTTGAATAAAATGTATACATGTATACATATTACTTAAAAACTATCATCATCTTTCATAGTGAGCAAATTCCAAAATTTATTTTCTCGCTGTGAATTTAATACATCTAAGTAAAATTTCTAAGATTTCATTTCAACTAAGAAGAGATTGTATCACATTTCCATTCTCCCCTATCCACCTAAAGGAAAGACAATGTGTAGGCTGCTCAATGCTTGAAATAAATCATTGGTATATCACAGTGAGATCTATATTATCAAATTTCACAGGTCTCTCTTGTAAAGACGAGAAGACCAGTCAAGTAACTAATATGGGTTATTTACTTATTCATGGCACTAATAAGCTAATCATATTATTTTCTTCTTATGGTAGGGGGAAATGACATAATATATTTACATACGTAGAATCACAGTTGCTCTTCCAGTATGAACACAAGATATCTATATTGCATTAAAAAATGTATTACTACATTTCGTTTCCTAACATTTTATTGAAACTTTTTTGTACCCATATTCACAGGTGAAATCTCATATCTATAGAATTTGTTTTCCATGCTATTCTTGTCTAATTCAAACATATGTTAGTTTTATAAAACAAGGTAATATTTGGCATTCTATTCTCTGCAAACATTTATTTAGAATGGAACTATCAGGACAAATAAAGAAATAGCTAGATTTAGAAGTGCATACTTGAAATAAAAGAAATTTACTGAGTTAATGACTTAAGTCCCCACCACAAGAATATTTTTTAAGACTAACACTTTAATTCCAAAGAAAACCGAAGAAAGAAATTACCAAGAAATAAGAATATAAACATAATTCAATGAACTAGAACTCTAAGAAACAATATTTAAGTATAACAAAATTGAACACATGTTGTTTGAAAAGCCTCAGTACATTGATACATCTTTAAGAGCACTGATACTATGATAAAAAAGGAATGAGACATAAGCAGTCTTAGAAATGAACAGTAAAATGTAATTGTACCTACAATAAAGACTTAAGTAATAAGAAAGTTTTCAGGAGGTTCTGTAAAAATAAATTTGAAAATTGGGTGAAATACAGAACTTCCTTGACAAAAGTATGGCCTTAAACTCATTCAGAATATTCTGAAAGCACAGATAGTCCTCCATTATTAAAGACATGGGATTTTCTAGAAGAAAATCTAGGCAAAACCATTCAGGACATAGGTATAGGCAAGGACTTCATGACTAAAACACCAAAAGCATTGGCAACAAAAGCCAAAATAGACAAATGGGACCTAATTAAACTCCAGAGCTTCTGCACAGCAAGAGAAACAATCATTAGAGTGAACTGGCAACCAACAGAATGGGAAAAAATGTTTGCAATCTACCCATCTGACAAAGGGCTAATATCCAGAATCTGCAAAGAATTAAAACAGATTTACAAGAACAAAACAAACAAGCCCATTCAAAAGTGGGTGAAGGATACAAACAGACACTTTACAAAAGAAGACATATATGAGGCCAAAAAATATATGAAAAAATGCTCACATTACTGATTATTAGAGAAATGCAAACCAAAACCACATTGAGATACCATCTCACACCAGTTAGAACGGCGATCATTAAAAAATCTGGAGACAACCGATGCTGAAGAGGATGAGGAGAAATAGGGACACTTTTACACTGTTGATGGGAGCGTAAATTAGCTCAACCATTGTAGAAGACAGTGTGGCGATTTCTCAAGGACCTAGAAATAGAAATTCCATTTAACCCAGCAATCCCATTACTGGGTATATATCCAAAGGATTATAATTCATTCTATTATAAGGACACATGCACACGAATGTTAATTGCAGCACTGTTTAAAATAGCAAAGACTTGGAACCAACCCAAATGCCCATCGATGATAGACTGGACAGGGAAAATGTGGCACATATATGCCATGGAATACTATGCAGCCATAAAAAACGAAGAGTTCGTGTCCTTTGTAGGGACATGAATGAACCTAGAAACCATCATTCTCAGCAAACTGACACAAGAACAGAAAGCCAAACACCACATGTTCTCACTCATTGGCAGGTGTTGAACAATGAGAACACATGGACACAGGGAGGGGAGCATCACACACTGGGGTCTGTGGGGGGGGAGCTAGAGGAGGGACAGTGGGGGGGTGAGGAGCAGGGGATGGATAACATGGGGAGAAATGCCAGATATAGGTGATGGGGGGGAAGGCAGCAAACCACATTGCCATGTGTGTACCTATGCAACAATCATCTAGCATGTTCTTCATGTGTACCCCAAAACCTAAAATGCATTATATATTAAAAAAAGACATGGGATCACACTTATATGCCTGCACACACTAATACAGAGACAAACACACATACACAATCTTTACAGTTGTTAAAGGTTTATACTGCTTACTTTTGTTTCTGCTAATGCTGACATACATTTTGTTTCATTGCATATTTTAAGTTTTGTATTATTCACCGATTAGTTTTCACTGCATATTTTCTGTGCAAACTAGGTGGAGAGTTTCTTCTTCAGACCAATATGGCATTTGCTTTGTCAGATGCATCAAAGCTAAGTCCTAAAGCAATTCTTGTTAGGGTTTATAAAACCTACTGTGTGAATCGTATACAGTTAACCTAGAAAACTAGGTGAGACCAGCTGTCTGTGTAAACAGTTTTAGAAAGGACCTCTGTATTTTAAGTTACAGAGTCAAATTATAAATAGGCTATAAATATATTAAATGTGCCAATGGGTTGTTATTTTTTCTAGTTCACCTTTTTTACCGAATATGTAAGCTTTCTATGATCTTTTTATTGTTGGATTACTCAAATGATACGAGTTCACTCTTTAAATCAGCAGGGTGCTGGATGAAGCTAGCTCACACTGGTTTCTGTCAGCTGATTGTCCACATATCTCCCTAATTCTTAGTTCATCATATCACTTTGGTAGCCTGAAATCAGTAACATTGATGTTATCGTCACCACAGAAATTAGCAGATCCTAGTTGCTAGTACTTTCCTCCTCCCCTAGATACCTTATTAAACCAGAAAACCACATATTTGACCCAATGTGAAGGGAGATGCAAAATTTCCAATTTCCCGGGAGATATTTTTTCTTACACAGCCTTCAGGATGAAGCAAGTTGCTTTGTTATCACTACATGAATGTGAGTGGATTACTCTTGCCCACACTTTCATTCAAGTTGCAGCCTTTGATTGTCCAGGCTTCATGAAGAAGTTATCACCCCTTGCCTCTCATCAACACAAATCCTCATTTCTTTCCTTGCATAATTATTAAATCCTATTCCTCTTGGACATTCCTCTCTAATAACAAGTTACCCTCAGAACAACCAAGTCATCCACTTCAGCTAATGGCTCTGTTTTCCAATTTCCTCTTTGATTTTGACCTCTGGGGATTTCTTTTCAAAATTAACTATGTAATTTTAAGTTAATATTAATATGCTGCTACTAGCATTTTCCAGGAGTCTGATAACATGAAGGTTTTTATTTTATCTAGTCCATAAAATTGCCATAAATAGTATCTTTTATACATCCTTAAATTACAAAAGCTTTGACAATTTTTTTAAACGTATAGAAAATAAAAAGCAATATAATAAATGAAACTCTACGGTAATTTTTATTTCGAAGTTAGAAACTTCCATATTTCATTACGGGTTAGGTACCCAAAAGCTGTTACCAATTTATTTGACAATGAAAATCACTATGCTATGCAAATTTGAGATGCATTTATCAGGCTTATTGCTTTTTTATTTATTAAATTTCACAGGATAAACTCTGCAAAATTTTCCTTTAATTTTTCATATGAAACATGAGAGTCATAATATTTTGCAATTATTTTTAGTGTTCATGGTATTATAAGCAAGTTTTCACTTCTGGATTTGTAATGCTTCACAAAAAGGCTGTACCACGGTTTATTTCACTCTTTCAATATTGTTGGTTATTTAAGTTGCTTTCAACTTTATAAAACCACAAAAAAAAAAAAAGCAAACTTATGCATATAAACTCCATGTTTGGATCATTTCTTAGAATACTTTTCTAGAAATGATTTTCATATTTATTTATAAATATGATAATGGGAGCCTCTCTGGCTTTTTGAAAGTAGCAAATTATAAATAGAAAGAAAATCACGTCTTTATCTCTCAAAGTTACTAGGGAGTACTCTTTTTATTTTTATTTATATATTTATTTTAATCTTATGCTTTTTAACTTTATTTTTTATTTTTTTATTATTATACAAGACAATCCTAGGCAAATGAACAAGGCTGGAGGCATCACACAACCTGACTTCAAACTATAATACAAGGCTACAGTAACCAAAAAAGCATGATACTGGTACCAAAACTGATATATAGACCAATGAGGCATAACAGAGGCCTCAGAAATAATGGCACACATCTCAACCATCTGATCTTTGACAGACCTGACAAAAACAAGCAATGGGAAAAGAATTTCCTATTTAGTAAATGGTGTTGGGAAAACTCACTAGCCATATGCAGAAAGCTGAAACTAGAACCCTTCCTTACACCTTACACAAAAATTAACTCAAGATGGAGTCAAGATTTAAATGTAAGACTTAAAACCATAAAAACCCTAGAAGAAAACCTAGGCAATGCCATTCAGGATATAGGCATGGGCAAGGACTTTATGACTAAAACACCAAAAGCAACGGCAACAAAAGCCAGAATTGACAAATGGAATCTAATTAAACTAAAGAGCTTCTGCACGGCAAAAGAAACTATCATTGGAGTGAACAGGCAACCTACAGAATGGGAGAATATTTTTGCAATCTATCCATCTAACAAAGGGCTGATATCAAGAATCTACAAGGAACTTAAACAAATTTACAAGAAAAAACAAACTACCCCATTAAAAAGTGGGTGAAAGATATGAACAGACATTTTTCAGAAGATATTTATGTGGCCAACAAACATGACAAAAAGCTTTTTTTTTTTTTTTTATTTTTTAAAGAGAAAAGCCTATTGAGTCTTCTGTTGTCAAAGACTATATAAGATAAACTCTCTTTTATTTTCTTTTAATTTAGTTTATTTTTTATTTTTTATCTTTTTTTAAAAAAAAGCCTACAGCACTGGGTATTCCCAAGCCGTCTCCCATCTAAGAACTAACCAGGCCCCACCCTGCTTGGCTTCCGCAATCAGAAGAGATCAGGCGCGTTCAGGATGGTATGGCTGTAGACAACTCTCTTTTATTTTCAAATCCAACTCTAGTTTATGCTGTCTTGGTAAAAATAAACTACCATTTGCAGAAAGCATTTCCCCTCACCTCTAGAAAAACATGGCAAAGGCAAATTGAAGTAATTGAAGCTGAGAACACAAAAAAGAGAGCTTCCTAGGGGAAGGTAAATGTCTGAAAAAGGATTGAGTAGCTGCTTGCTAAGAAGAAGAATCGAAGAATAGATCATTTTCAGCCTAGATGCGAATAAGGGAGATTTCCTAGCCTTTTGATTTTTTAAAGTTGATTTGCTACCAGGTGTGAGAGGCATGTTGTAGAAAACAAAATACTTTCATTGGACTATGAGTTTGGAAAAATGTCATTTAAGTCTATTTTAATGGTGCGGTTTTATAAACACAGAAAGTGCAAGCATGCAATGATTCCATCGTGATTATCAAAATGCAGGGTACAACTTGTTCGATCAGATGGTCACAATAGCCCATAATGTCCATCTCTGTTCCACGCAGTACTTTCCAACAGGAACAGAAAGTGACTGCAGACTAGAATCAGTTCTCCCAAGGACTCTCCCTCAGTCCAGCTAATTCCTTCATTCTTAGCTAGCCCGCCTCAGATTTTGTATTTCCAAGTTCAGAGGTGACACTGGTCTTTCTGGTCTGATGACTATACTTTTGATGAAAAAGACTGCCATATTTCTGTCATTTGACAAATATAAACATGCCAGTTAACTCTTCTCCAGAAATTTAAGCTGTGGTAGGGCCACTAAAAGGATTAGTTACCCAAATGTGAACTAACTTTTCTTCTGTGATTAACATCTGTTATGGCTACAGGCATTAGAGTATATGTGTTCAAACCAATATCAAAATTTTGTAGAAACAGTCCATCCTACCTTGAGATTCAGCCTTTTCTACATATCAATATTCCTATTAAATGTTCAGATTATTTAATGTGATATAGAATGGATTAGTTACTTATAGAGATTATATGCATGATACTAATTCATCAAATGACAACTGCCTATTCTTATTGTTATGGAAACATTTCAGTTAACTAAATAATTTATTATTGAGTGAGTACTCTGAACACATTATATTAGGTATTACAAAAAGATAAACAACATAAAGTCTTCAGAGACACAGAACTCATGCACAATTAGTCTATCAATTATCTGTTACTGCATAACAAGTTACCCTAACTCTCAGTGGCTTAAAACGATAAGTATTTATTGTGTTCATAATTTAGTAATAGATCATTTAGACTATACTCAGTTGAGCAATTCTTCTAATTGAAGCTGGCTCCATAAGCATCAGTGGTCAGGCGCAACTCGGTCAAGTGGTTCTGCTTCTGGGGGCTGGCTGGATATCATCTAGAGCTATAAGGACCACCTAACTACGTCTCTCATCTTGTAAGAGTATCCTGGCTCATTTACATTGTACTTCAACAGCATGTCAGGAGAGAAAAAGGAAAAGCAAAGTCCTCTTGAAGTCTGAACTCAGAAATGACCCATATTCTTTAACAAATGCAAGTCCGAAGGTCACTGCAGATTCAAGTTATGGAGAAAGAGGTTCCACTCATCAGTAAGAGGATCTGTGAAGTTACATGGCCAAGAAGGGAAAAAAGGATGATTATCGCCATTTTTATAAACAATCTACTATAGTTAAATTTTAGACTTTGTTGCAAGCCCTGAAGATGTGCTACATTTCCTTGTGGTATATATCTGAGACATGTAGAAAAGCCTTGTTCAGCCTGGTAAATTGAGTAAACAATTACCTTTAGAAATTTACTGTGAGAAAGTTGATGAAACAGCTTATATCTTGAGACTAATATAAACAATTAGCTAGACAAACTTGGATTCACTTTTCTGAATAAAATGTGTGACAACATGATTATGGGTAAAAATGAGGATCAGCTGGTTTTCCATCTGCCAAGAAAACATTCCATAAGAATGTACTCAATTTCAATATTAGCTAGTTGACTACTGCTATTCAAATTCCCATTTGACTAACTCACCCAATGAACCCAATTTTTTAAAAATTGTTGATTAATGATTCTTACTGATATGCTATTAAATTAGCTACATCTTGAATTAAGGGTTTGCTATTGGTTATTCATACAACAAAGAAGGAAGGAAATTGTCTTCAGTTTCTATAATTTAGGAGTGAAAAGCCTGCAAAATGTATGAAACAGAAAAAAATACACATTTTTGAAGAATGAAACAATTCTCATTAAGCTTTCTAAGGGTAAAAGTGAATTAGAAGAACATTTCTGGATTTTGGTTTTAATATCTAACAGCAATTACATAAGCTTATTTGGAATATTTTATTTGGAAGGAGATAAGACTATTTACAGATAAATTACTTAAATATACTTGTGAATGCAGTGTTGTGTAAGTTCAAACCACATTATTTTCTTTCTCAGGACAGCTGAAGCAAGCATGAAACTAACAGCACAGATTGCTAATTGTTAAATAAATAAAATTCTTGTGATAATATGAAAAATACCAAGGAATATATGCACTTACACAGTTGGCCCAATTAAAACCCTATAGTTTGATTTCCCAGGGGGATAAATAAAACACACTGTTCCATTGAATTTTATATATTTTGCCCTTGTCTTTTTCTAGATCTTAGAGAGATGATTACTTTTTTTTAACTATATTAAAGATAGTTTCCTAAAATAGGCTGATATAAATTTTTATGTCTGGTTGAAAGGGTACCACTTACAGAGTCTGCATCTCACAGAGGTGCCATTTGCATATTGGTGCTGACGGTCTTTGGCTGAGAGCAGTTACAGATGTTGGCATCAAACACTGAGGTTACCTACTCTGGAGATGCTATTTTTCTTTACAGAGGCCCCTCAAGGGCATGTGTCTGTGAAATGCAGGCCTGAGCCTCCTATGTTTACATTGCATTCGTTAGTCATTTTCATTTGGTAGCTATTAACCCAACAAATTAATATTTAAACATATAAACTTTAAAAATTACTTGAAAAGCTTACGTTGATGAATTGTTATATAGTCTATGCATCTTTCCATCTCTTCGCTTCTTGCTCCTTTGGATACTTTGGTAATCTGAAGCCAAGCACTATGTCTATTTGCTCACTATCTGAGCACAATCCTTACCAATCCTGAAAATCGAATGATTCTTTAAGATCATGAGAAATTTAGAAATGTTGAATTGAGTTTTATGTTGAGATTTGGTATTTGCTCCCCTCACACAATATCATCACCCTCAATTTTCAGAAGTTTTAACTTCTTGGCTAAAGAAGTAGTAGCTTGCAGAACTTTCTATTCAGCCATCTTTATTATTTCTTTATATGAAAATATTCTTTGTCATGGGCGATTGGATCAGCAGAACGGGAAAACTGGTACAGATAGACTCAACTAAGTAAAAATCAAATCATTCCAATTACAGGGTGCCAATCAGCCTTAGACTGCTCTTGAGTTAACATGAGTAAAATACTGACCAAGGATATTAAAATAGAATGAGGGCTAATCAAGGCAAGAATCATTTTTCTGTGCATTCTGTGATTACCTAGCTTGAATGTTTAAAATTAAGAACTCAAGTATTTAATGAAATTACTGAATTCCAAAAAAGTTTGTGTAAACCACATACCTTTTAAATCATTCTTATTTTTAAAATTTAGTTGTATTTTAAAACAAAGGAAAATATTTTGATCTCAGAATGTGATAAAATTATACAAACAAAATGCAGAAAGTATATTTAATAAGAAATAATAATGTTTTGATAATATATTGACCATAATTCTCAAAAAGATGCCCATATTCACAAGAATGGCTGTGGTAATAATTGTGATTTTTAAAAATGCAACAAGATTAAAATACTGAAAGTAAACCATTATATAAGATAGGGAACTCTGACTGTTTCATATATTTGTTCCCAAAGTAGAGAGAGTAATCTTTAAGACCTTAGGGATTTGAGGAAATTTGTTACCAATCTCAAGGGAATCTTTTCTTTTCTGTAATTTTGTAGGGTATAAGTGTAACTTTGTTACATGGATATATCGCATAGTGGTTAAGGTAGTGGTGAAGTCAGAGCTTCTCACATATCCATCACCAGATTAACATACATTGTCCCCATTATTACTCATCTTCTACCTCCTCTTACCCCCTTTGAAGTCTCCAGTGTCTATAATTTCACACTGTATGTCCCTGTGCACATGTTATTTAGCTCAGAGATGTGAGAACATGCCATATTCGTTTCACTTAAAATGATGACCTCTAATTCCATCCATGTTGTTGCGAAAGACATGATTTCATTGTTATAAAATGCTGAATAGTATTCCATTGAGTATATATACTACACTTTCTTTATTCAATCATGGTTGATAGACACTAAGTTTGATTCTATATATTTGTTATTGTGTATAATGCTGCCATGAACACTTTAGATTATATATTTATCTAAACAATGAACATAGTGAAAAGAGGGTTCAGGAGTCAATAAGAGAATTATCTTCACCTATGACCTTAGACAGCTAAGAAATTGAACTTCAATTTCTCTATGTTTAAAACAGAAAGAATGGTACCTACCTCATGGGAATACTATGAGGATTGGAAAAGATACTATAAGTAAAACACCATGAATGGAAGCTGGGGCATAATTAGTATTAACTATTATTTTCTCTATGCTTGTGTGCATATATGTGTGCCATACATCAGCAGTTTATTCTGAGGGCAACATAAGAGTTCCTGGGAGTGCTATACTCTTCCAAGTGCCCATATTGTGCCTTTGGTAATTTGAGAATATAGACTTTAAAAAAATATGTATTTTCATCTTTCTTTCACAGATAAATATTTATTGAGAGTCTAACTAGAATTAGGATACTGAGTCCAATACTGAGGCATCCACAGAGATGAATCAGACTAGGAATCTACCTTGACTGAACTCAGAGCACAGTTAGAGGCATGTGTACAAATATATACCTGCCATGCCAAGTGTGAGAGGATCAGCTTCACTAGTCACCAGTAGACAGGAATGGATACTCAAGAGCAGAGAAAGGGTACTTGCCAATTGGAGTGGGGTTTGAAGGTGTCTGTGCGTATGGATGAAGGCATTTGAGGGTGACATTGAAGTAAAGCTAAAATGTGAGACTACATCATTGGAGAAAGGGAAATTCCAGACTGTGGGCACCACATGAGTAAAAACAAAATGATGTTTGCTGTGCAGAGACTTATAAGCATGCTTAATCGGCCCAGGTATTAGGATGCAAGTCAAAGATTAAAAGGTTAAAAAGGAGGCTAAGGTCAAATAATAGAAAAGTTTGAGTATCTGGTAAGGAGTGTTGACTTTTTCTTTTGATTGACTAAATATGGTACCTCTTTTTGCTTTAATTAATTTCTCTTTAAACGTTCCAAATGATTCACTCAGAGTAACTCAAGCTCTTTCCAGGGCCATCTTACTAATGACATGGCAGAGTACTGACTTAGGGTGATGTTTTCTTTTCAATGCCTCCGGTATTGTCTCTCCTTTCCCCCTTGTTTTAGTCTGTGTGTACAGAACCAAAGTAGAGATAAATATCGACTAGCTTTCTTGGTGTCTGAATGAGTCAGGCCAGTTTGTCTCCTCTCTGGATATCTCATAAATACCATGTCAATGGAACTCATTGGCCCAGTGAGAGGCAGAAGAACAGAGATTCTAAAAGGGGTCCAGGAACATGCCGTTCTCAGCACAGCAAAAGGCTGAGAAATGTGTGTTTGGAGAAATCAAAATAAAATGCATTTGGTAGATTTCATCTCAGTGCTTTTGTTTCCCTTCCCAGAAGTGAATGATGTGCTATTTTGCCAGTTTCAGATGCCTCCAATGTGACTTTTGGTTAAAGCGAAAGCAAAAAGATGACATATATATACATATATATATGTACATATATATACACATATACATGTACACATATGTACATAGATGTATATATGTACACATATGTACATACATATATGTACGTATATACATGCATATGCATGTACATATATGCACATATGTACATATACATGTACACATATATGTACGTATGTATGTATACATGTATATGTATGTATACATGTACATGTACGTATATACGTACATATTCCACGTGTGCATAAAAAGCTTAATAAATGTCATTCTTTGCACATGAAAATTCAGACGGTCACAGAGGACAGATTGGGAACAGTGAAGGCATATACAAATCACCCTCTGCTACAGGTGATCTCAACCTGGCTGCTTATGGAAATCACCTGGGAGTACTTCAGAACTACTAAGCTGAGGCCTCACATCTAGATTGGGTTAGTGAATTTTAACCCATATATAATTATAAAGTCCAGCCAGAGTTAAAAGCTATTTAACACCCAAAGCCTCTAGTTTACTTGCTGAAAAACCTGAGAGAGTCATTAAGAGATGTGCTCACATTGCTGATTTAAAAAGTGAAACAAGGCCTGGCACAGTGTGGCTCAAGCCTGCGATCCCAGCACTTTGGGAGGCAGAGGTGGGCAGATCACATGAGGTCAAGAATTCGAGACCAGCCTGGTCAACATGGTGAAACCCCATTTCAACAACAAAAAAAGAAAAATTAGCCAGGCATGGTGGCACATGCCTGTAATCCCAGCTACTAATTTGATTTGGGAGGCTGAGACAGGGGAATCCTGGGAGGTGGAGGTTGCAGTGAGCTGAGATCATGCCATTGCACTCCAGCCTCAGTGACAAGAGCAAAACTCTGTCTCATAAAAAAGAAAGAAAGAAAATGAAGGAAATATAAAAGAAAACAAAAATATCTGGGCTTAGAACACAGTTCTCCAGAATCATGTTCTTTCTCCAGTTTTTGTTTTCTCATACATCAGGGAAAATAGGGATTTTTTAAATCTACTAATTTCTAACATTAAGTTCTTAATTGAGACAGTCAGTCAACAACTTTTGATGTCGCATCTACTGTTCAATGTAAAGGCAATGTAGCAGAACACAAAACCCCTGCACTTAGTGAGTTAATACTTGGTAATAGAAAGCAGAAAAAGACACTTGCAGTCAACATAAATAAGAAAATGAGAAAGTGACACGCGTATGTTTCCATGTATGGGGGTGGTGAATTTGGGTAGCTTTTGTGCTAGGCACGGTGCTAGATGCTTGATGCTTGCTAGCCATTGAGGACATAGACATTCAAAATAATTCCTTGACACCAAATAGTTGTACTTGAAAATTGAATGAAAACTGCCAGGAAATAAAGAGGAAAAGCAATTTCAAGCCAAAGGATCAGTTTGTACAACAGAATAAATTTATGAGAGAAAATGGTACCTTCAGAGAATTACAAATCAGTTCAATAGCACTAGAACAAATAATGGGAAGAGGCTATAAAAAATAAACTTCAATCAAATAACAAAGGACAATGTATGCCCTAAACTGCTTTTCTTCTATGCGAGTGTTTCTCAAACTATTCTGTGTTATGAATTATACCTGGAGATTTTAAGAAAACAAGATTCCACATCTATCCCCAGTATTTCTACTCTAGTGTTTCTGATAATGTTCTGCAGCATTTTGAGAAATACTGCTCCAGATGATGGCAAAGTATTAAAGAAATTTAATGCAGGCAAAGCATGACTGGATTCTCATGTTGTAAAGATTAATGCTGGAAGAAGTACAGAAGATGTATTCGGGACAGAATGATAGATTCCATAGGGAAGTTACGGCACTACTGTAAGAGGGAGATAATGAGGGCCTTACTAGAGCAGCATTGGAAATGAATAGAAGCAGGAAATAAGTATTTAAAATATTTAAACACTATAATTAACAGATGACAGGACTTAAAAACAGAATTTATGTAAGTAACAAAGAGGGTGGAGTATACAATTGCTTGTAGGCATCTGATTTGGGAAATTGGATGGAAGGTATTGTCAGAAAAAAGATGAGTTCAGACTTGGGCATGCCCATTTCTAAATGAGGATCAGCTTCACCTCAGCTGTTAGTTGTACCCATCAATCTGCATCTTAGGAAGGATGTCCAAAGACATTGATTTGAAAATCATCAACATACATATGGAACTTGGATTTCATTAAGAAGATGAAGAAGAAATTATGAGAAGGGAATTAAAACTGAGAGAGGAGAGTATTTCAAGAAATAAGTGTGCAATTATTATAAATGACCAAAGTTGATGACCAATTATTTTGAAGTTAACAATTTAAAAGTCATTGATAACTGGGCATGGTGGCTCACATGTGTAATCATCTCAGCACTTTGGGAGACTGAGGCAGAAGGATCTCGAGTCTGGGAGTTTGAGACCAGCCTAGACAACATAGAGAAAACCCATCTTAAAAAAAATAATAATAATTATCCCAGCATGGTGGCACACACCTGTAATACTACTTACTTTGTAGACTAAGAGGGGAGGGTGACTTCTGCAATGAGCTGTGAAGATACCATTGCACCCCAGCATGGGTGACAGAGCAAGACCTTGTTTCTATTAAATTCCCATAACACAAGTTTATCTATGTAACAAATCTACATTTGTATCCCTGAACTTAAAATAAAAGTTAAAAAAAAAACTAAGCAAAATGATGGTTACATATAATACACATAATAAAGGTAACTGTTATTTATACCTAAAAAAATAAAGAGAACCTTAAAAATATTTTTTAAGTCATTGGTGAATTTAATGAGAGTGAAGGGGTAACCTAAATTTTGTGAATTGGCACTGACAGAAAAGATTAGAGGCAGTGTCAACAAATATGATGGGTCAATAACTAGGAATGTGGGCTTCTGTCTCTTCTCCCTCTCATACATACATACATACATACATACATATGTATACACATATACCCTTTTTGTTGCTTATTATAAAAATTCTTTTTTCATTGTATACATGTGACTAACTGAAATGTGAAGAATGCAAGTAGTATGAAGAAAAGAAACATAGAATAATGAAGATTATAATACAATAGAATAGTAAATACTTGTGTAAAAAATGAGGAGACTCACCAAACTGGTTCAACGTCCTTTAGAAGAAAAAAGTCACTAATGTGAAGGCTTATTTTGAAGGCGAATCTCTCCAGTTTCTTTTCCTAAGCAAATAAAGACAAAAAAGAAAAAAAAATCCTTGTTGATTTCAGACATACAAACAGATGCCTTCCACAAATTTTGTGGAACTATCATACACTTTTAAAGAAGGAAAAATAATTTGGAATTATTTATTTCAAATATCTCTGGAAGAACAAACATAAATATTCAGAATGTTTTAGAACATTAATGTCTAAGCCTCCATAAACTTTAGTGTGATATTTTCACATCTTAACTCTGGTTCACTGTGATATACTTCAGCAAGCTTTACTTTTATATATGAATCATTCTAATTTCTGCATGAGGATAGGGATAAATTTAGCTTATGCATTTTCCAACTTATCCTCATATTTTAATAATAGATTATATCCTAAAAGGACTTATGAAACTGTTATTCAATAGAAATGTACATAGTTTTAATTTAAAATTTTCTAGTAGACATATTAAAAAAGCAAAAGCACATTAAAACCAAGGCAAAACTAATTTTAATAATATGTTTTATCACAATGTGTCCAAAATATTATTTCAATGTTAAATACATATACAAATTATTACTGAGATATTTTACATTATCTTTCCCTCAAAATCTTTAAAATCTGATGTGCATTTTGCACTCACAGCACGCATCAATTTAGATCATTCACATTTTAAATGTTCAGTAGGTACTTTTGGCTAATTGCTGCCATATTGGGTGTTGCAAAGTTAGGCTATTTACTGTACAGACTGTGTCTGTTATGTATAACCCTAACTAAATCTTAAAATTATATATTTTTCAACTAAGGTATACTTTTTTTTTCCCTGTTATTTTACTGCAAAATACTTTAGTGTTAATAGCTGATGTGAGGAGCTTTGTCTTAAATAAACCATTAATTTTTATAAAACAATGATTTAGCACCTACAATGTGCCATTCTCTTCTTAAATGTTGAGATATGGGGATAAATAATGTAGCTATGCCTACAAAAAATAGCACCCATTCTAGCAGAGAAGAAAATCTTATGCATAATATTTGTTTTGTGTCGGGAAAATTTAAGATGGCATTTAGTAAGTCATTGCTTCCAAAAAGACGAATGAGCAGTCTAGGCCCAAGTGCTCTCGATATTCAGCAAAGAAGAGGCGCAGATTTGGCAAGACTTAGAATAATGTTTGTGAAAGCGACAGACCTTGAATGAAAACTTAAAGGATGAGTGAGATATGGTTTGACAGAACATTTTAACAAAACTAACACAATCATGAAAATGAGGGTAAATATGACACGGAATAGGAACAGGAAAACAATTGAATGCCTGGAGTGTCGGTTAAGAAAGAAACGTATGATATAAAAATGGTAGGGCTTGGACAAAGTAGGCATTTTTCCTTGCCTCGAATGGAAACATATTGTGGTACTCTTCATGAAAGACTATTTAGAAAATTATAATGTGGAAATTTTCATGCACTGGTTGCCTGGAATAAACCCTTGATGGAAAAATCTCATGCCAAAGGCAATATACTTTAAAATAAATAAAAACCTTTCAGGACTGTGGAGGCAGCAGGAGGCAATTCCATATTTGTCCCATCTCCTTTGGTTTTATCTTATTGTATGAAGATAACCCAGAGATATTAGAATAATTTTTCATAGTGTCAGCTCTCTAGAGGGCAAGCTGTCACTTCATACCAAGGCTTGAAAAATTGTTCTTAACTTTTTATTAAACATTTCCACTTCTAAAATTTTATGGTAAGAAAATAATCAGAATGTTCCACACTGAAAAATGCACAGAGATATTGACTGCATTTACAATAATAAACACTTTTAAACAATATTTAACATTTAGTTATTAAATATATTTTGTTCCACTAATACTGTGTGCTAATATGAAAATAAACATAGTATCTTTAAAGACTGTTGGATTATATGGGTGTTTACTCATGATTTAATTCTTAACTTTTATTGAAATACAGGCATATAAAATTATACATAAGGAGACAACTGAAAGAATTTTTGCAATATTAAAACACTCATGTAATCAATATGCAAACCAATAAATGAAGAAACATCAGCTCACCAGACTCTCTTTACTTCTAATAAAATAGATTAGGTTTTTCTTCTTTTTAAAGATTTTCTAAGTGCAATCATACAGAATGTGCTCTTTTGTTTCTGATATTTTGCTCAATATTATGTTTTGCAGACTTAATCCAAGTTGTTTAATGTAATTTACCTTCTCAATTATCATCGCTGTGTAGTATTCCAGTATATGAACATGCAAAACTTTATTCATTCTACTGTTGAAGGACTTTCAGGACATTTTAAGTTTAAGCTATTATAAATAATGATGTAAGAAACTTATATTTCATCTATTTTATGTTTTTTATGAGCTATATGCATGTGTTGTATTCCTCTGGTTATTGGACTTATGAACAGAAATGAAATTGCTGTCATAGGATATGAAGAGATGCAACTTTTGTAGCAATTGACAATAGTTTTGCAAAGAACTTGTACCAATGTTATTCCCACCAGCAGAGCCTGAGGGTCCTGGTTGTTCCACATCCTTAATACACATTGAATATTTGCTGAAACTTTTATATAAGTGATTGTGGTGGGTAGGAACTAGCATTGTATTTGGTTTAATTGTGAATTTCCCCTAATGGCTAATGAAGTTAGCCGTTGTTAGTTTTACAATGCCTAACAGAATGCATTGTAAAATCAATCATGTGAAATTTCTGTTCAAGTCCTTTGCACATTTTTCTACTGAAGTGTCTGCTTTTTTTTACTTATTTATATATTCTGAATATCAGTGTTTTATTGGATATATGCATTATAATTATTTTTCTTCTTGGGTTTGTCTTTTCACTTTAACGATAATCTTTTGCATCAATTACACAGGTTTGGATGATTGAAAATACAAGACTCTTGCGGGTGCTCATTTAAGGCTTCAATAAAGGTAAAGGTTATGGTAGGGTGGAGAAAGGAACCACAAGCAAGCACTAGAGTCCCAAGAAAGTTCCAGATGCCACTCCTCGGGATCCTTTCTGAGTCACACAGGATATACTTTGTCTTCAGATTATAAACCCCTAATACGTTGAGTAAATGTGTGAAGTGCCAAGTTCTATCCTCAGAGCTATAAATACCACACTGATCAAAACAAAGTCCTTACCTTCATGGAGCTTATTTATATTCCAGATGGTAAAAAAGAAACAAATATATTTAAAAATATACAAACTATGAGATAGTGATATGTACAATTGACCAAAAAAAAATGCAAGCCACTGTGAATAGGGCATATTTGCTGTTGTGGGATGAGATGCAAGAAGTAAAAGGAAATTCTTTGATAACATAATGTTTGAATAGAGACCTTAAGAAAATGACAGAACAGGCAATACAGCTATATGTAGGAAGACGTCTCTGGGCAGAATAAATAGAATATTCATGTAAGAGCATGCATGGATTTTTCAAGACAAACAAGTATGGTGAGTATAGTATAGAATGAGCTGGGGTAGGGTGAGGTTGGGGAGAGTTGTCAGAGATAAGCAAGCTGGAGGGACAGCAAAGATCTAGATGATAATAGTCATGGTAACAGCTAATTGAACAGAAAAATCATTATAGTGTAGTAAACAGAGGAGTGACATGATCAGACTATGTTTGGAAAGTACTCTGGCTGCTGTTTTGAGAATAGATTTTGGGAGGGCAACGATGGGAACCAATAATTAACCTAAGATGTTTCAGTGGTATTTCTGGAGAGAGATAATGGCCTTGGAGATCTGGTAATAGTGATACAGATATGTTTTAAAGACAGGTCATTTATGGTTTAATAATGTATTGGAATCACTTCAGAGAACAGTCAATAATGACTCCTAGGTTATTCTGTGTGTCACAGTTACTGAAAGCATGGAGTTATATTTCCTGATATGGGAAAGACAGTGGGATGAAAATCTTTTAGTAGAAATGGGCTAGTTGGTGGAAATTAGGAGAGCAATTAGGGGTATGCTAAATTTGAGATGCCCTTTAGTCATCCAATTGAAGATGTGAATAGAAAGTTGGAAACACAAGTTTTAAGTTTAGGGCTGAGATTTAGTCTAAAGTTATCAATTTGGAAATCATTCTTTACTATGTGGAATTTAAAGGTAAAAGACTATGTAAGAAAACCCACAGAGTGAGGAGAGACAAGAGAAAAGCAGGCTCTGGTCTGAGTCTTGGGGCATTCCAGTCTAAAAATTGACTAGATAAGAAGAAACCTGCAATACTGAGAAAATGGGGAGGGAGGAAAAGGAGATGGAAGCGGAGGAGAGAGATAAAAAGACACAGTGTCAGGTGGGTGCAGTGACTCACCCCTGTAGTCCTAGAACTTTGAGAGGCCGAGGCCAGAGGGTTACGAGGTCAGGAGTTTGAGACCAGCCTGGCCAATGTGGTGAAACCACTGACTCTACTAAAAATACAAAAATTTGCTGGGCATGGTGCGTGTCTGTAACCTCAGCTACTTGGGAGGCTGAGGCAGGAGAATCGCTTGAACACAGCAGGCAGAGGTGGCAGTGAGCCAAGATCGTGCCACTGCACTCCAGCCTGGTGAGAGAGCGAGAATATGTCTTAAAAAAAAATAGGGAGGCAGAAGCAGGAGAATTGCTTGAACCCGACAGGCAGAGGTTGCAGTGAGCGAGATCATGCCACTGCACTCCAGCCTGGGAAACAAGGGCGAAACTCTGTCTCAAAAAAAAAAAAAAAAAAAAGTAAAAGAAAAAAAGACAGTGTCTATGTGTGACAGAAACAGAGGCAGATAAAGCTAATCAAGGAAGGTATCTCAAGAAAGATGACATGACCAACTGCATGAAATGCTTTTGATAGGCTGAGTAAAAGCTGGGAACTGACCATTGCTTTTGGAATGTGAGCAATTAGAAACATAGGACTCCTTCAAATGTGAGGGCAAAACATTGATTGGGATGAGTGCAAGAGAAATGGAGAAGAGGCATTGAAGACTTTATAGAAACGTTGCTTTTGATTTGTTTTGCTGTAAAGAAGAGCAGAACTGTAGGGCAGTGACTGGAATGGATGTAGATCCCATAGATGATCCATTAGAGGGTACACAACGTTGTAGAAGAGAGAGACATAGTGAGATCAATGAGGCACGAGTCTTAACTCCACTTTTTTATAAGCAGATAGACGTGTTTGGTTGAGTGAATTTGTTGTCACATTTAATATTGCACACCAAGGCCCGAAAACTCTTTCAAATATATGCCTCTGATTGCATCTCAAGTGGCTCACAAATGCATTGCTGGCTCAGGACAAAACCATGAAGGCAACCACAATTAAAAAAGAAGGAAAGAAAGGAAAGGAGAGAGAGGAGAGAAGGAGAAAAGAGAGAGACAGAGAGAGAGGGAGAGAGAAAAGAAAGGAAGGGAAAGGGAAAGAAAAACAAAAACTCTGGGTGTATGTGTGCTTGTCAGCAATTTGAGTTAGAAAATAAAGTATGGGGAGAAATACCAGATATAGGTGATGGGGAGGAAGGCAGCAAATCACACTGCCATGTGTGTACCTATGTAACAATCTTGCATGTTCTTCACATGTACCCCCAAACCTAAAATGCAATAAAAAGTATATATATATATATATATATATATATATATAAAGAAAATAAAGTATTAACTCATGTAGATAAAACAATATTAAATCTGTTTTTAAACTTTGTTGGACTATAGAATTTAAGTGTTCGTTAAATACTTCTATTTCAATATAATACAGATCCTTTTGGAAATGACATCTACCTTTGACTGAGATTTCTATGTCTACATGAGAGCCATGTTGTAAAATTTTCTGGTAAAAATATTTTAAACTCTAGTTGACATAAGAGTCAGAAAAGTTAAAGTAATTAAGGAGTGAATAATTTTTGTTACATTCTCAAAAATAGAATTCTCACTAAGGGTTCTCTAATTGACACAAGTGATCTTTTCTGCTTTAAATGCCTGGAGAAAAATAGATGAAGAAAATTCTGAGAACTGGGAGGTTTAATTGAAGTGTAAAAAGTTCTTCCACTTTCTGGGAGCTAAGCTATGAGGATGCAAAGGCATAAGAATGATACAATGGACTTTGGGGATTCTGGGGAAAGGATGGGAGCAGAGTGAGGGATAAAGAATACACATTGGGTATGGTGTACACTGCTTATGTGATGAGTGCACCAAAATCTCAGAAATCACCACTAAAGGACTTATTCATGTAAGCAAACACCACCTGTTCCCCCAAAACCTACTGAAAGAAGAAAAAAAAAG
This sequence comes from Alouatta palliata, assembly GCA_004027835.1. Taxonomy (NCBI): domain Eukaryota; kingdom Metazoa; phylum Chordata; class Mammalia; order Primates; family Atelidae; genus Alouatta; species Alouatta palliata. The sequence goes on from PVKV010019216.1 coordinate 25,213, forward strand.
TCCTGCCAATGTAGTTTACTACGTAAGCTATACGTTTATAGATTTAAGAGTTGACCTGGATTATCTTTAAAATAACCAAAATTCATGAAATTTCCTAGGTATAATTGATATAATATTAATAGTTACATTAATTTAGTCCAAATTAGGACTGTATTTTTCTTTAAATGTTCTCTCTTGCAAAGAAGACGTTTTTAAAAATGATTCTGAAGTCATCATGTTTTTATCTTTTTCTCATTGAAATACAGTTTCTCTGGCTTGTATCCATTTTGGCACCTTCCAGAATTCTGCTGGATGTACATGACTTTTCTTACTTGTCATGACTTATAATTTTTAGTAGTAATTAACTTAGTAGTTAATTCTTAGTAGTTAATATTTCTTCCTTTTTGTTTCTTTTATGTATATTACATTTTATCACAGAGTTTTGTTTTTAGTGTCGCTACATTTAATACTTTGAATAAAACATTTTATTTAAAGGATAATATTATGAAGTGCATGAATGGCTCTGATTTCTCAAATTTCTAACATCTCTGGCAGAAATGTAGTCACTAACAGGGTCATAGCCACCGTACATTTGGTGAGTGATTAATTCTGATTGTAAGCACAGTAACAAAAGGGAAGTAAGTGAATAAATTCATTTATGAGTATATCAAGACAGTAACTAAAAAGTGATTCTCTTATCTCTAGTCACCAACACAGTTTCTGCCTGACTAAAGTAGGTCTCCATGTCCTATATTACTTATTTTTAGCATTTCTCATGGTTGTTGTTTGTATACTTTTAAAAATGCAATATTACACAAACTTCACTGGGATTATGGCATTAAATCAAATCAAAGAGTTGAATATATCTTGTTTACAGGACAGTTCCAATGACTATAATTTTAGGGTCCTATCTGTAAGACTAAAAACTTTCATATTTTTCCTTTTCATTTATCTATCCATGGAAACACACATATTTCAAAATTTAATGGAAATGTAATCTGTTCTAGGCACTGTTCTAAGTCTTGGAGGTATAGCCAGTAACAGAACAGACACATGTCTATGATTGCATGAAGCATATATTCTAGGGACAGGGCTGTAGAATAAAATGGTCAAATAAGTTAAAATATAATATGTCATGTGTGATAAGCAGTATGGGAGCAGAGAGAAAAAAGAAATGTCATATGGGGCACAGATGGGTATTATCTCCAATGTATTTAGAAACAAATGAGAAATAGACTATAGGAATGAACAATAACCCGAGATTAGTCCTGATAGACTCCAAATGGACGTAGAGGCCAGGCTGTAAGTGCTGTGGGAAAGGAAAGGGCAACTATTCTGCCAGGAACTTGCAGTTTCAAGGGTGGCTGTTTCTCTCTGTGCAGAGATACAGAGACCAAGAAGAGGTTACACTCAGAGCATAAAGGGTTTCTCAGCTCCCTCTTGATTCCTATGAGGGAAAAATACAAGGAAGAATAATACATTTTCTAGTATCCAGACTCTTTTCACTTCGTTTCTATAAGCCATCTTTTCTACTCACTATTTTCGGTTCTGTGTGTACGTAAGAGTTTATCCCTGCCCTAAATTCTTCTGAAATCATAGAGCTCTAGGGATAGATGAGCTATGGATTTTTAGGTGAAATGTATGCAGTCTCATCAAAATCCACAGATTAAAATCTCTAAAGAGGAAATTTATCTGTCACTGGAGAAAGAAGAGTCTGAAAAATAAATCAAATAGAGAAAGCATTTAGAAAACCATCAATACCATTTATACAAAGGTGTGCTGCAGTTTCGAAAGAGACAATGTTAGTTAATATATGTACAAAATATTTCCTGCTCCTCACTTTCCCGGCTCATAAACACATGTTCTGGTTTTCTATAACTGCATAGAAAACCACCTTAGAAGTTCGTTGAGTAAACCAACAACAATTTCAGAAGATTTTCTACTACACGGGTCAGACATGAGGCAGTACAGTGGGGATGACTCATGTTGACTCTGTGATGGCTGGTGCCTTCTAATTTGTGGTGGTTTCAATGTCTGAATACAGCTATGATGACTTGAGTAGAGCCACATCTCTGAGGCCTTGGATCAGGCTGCTGGATGTGCTGTTCAGCTTTCCATGTTATATCTGCTGGCCAGGCAACCCTCTCCATGCATCTTCCCCGTGTCTTCCTTGGACTTTCTCATATCATGGCAGTACTGGGGTAGTCAGAAATCTCACATAGCAACTGCTCTGATGTGAGCATTCCAAGAGCAGGAAGTGGAGGTTGCCAGTTTCTCAAAGTGAGGTTTGGAAATTAGTGCAGATCATTTTCTTTTATTCTCTAGGTAAAACTAGTTACTAAGCCTCCCTAAATTCAAGGAATGAGACTATAGAACCAATCTGTGAAGTAGAGGATTGACAAGGAAATTTATAGCCACATGAGGACTGCAATTTTTGATTCCCTGGTAGTTAGGTAGGTCTTTGTTAGTCGTTCTAGTCAGAGCTGTTTGCAGAAAGGCCTGTACCCCTTCCAGGCTAGGGCATTTATTCGCCATTCAAGAACCTTTGAATATTTCCTTCGCTTAGACACAGAGCCTGATAATATTTGAGATATTAAACTGAGTTCCATCCCAAGTGAATAAACGTGGAGCATAGGTCCCAGCCAACATAAAATGGATGTGTGGCATGAGTGAAATATAAACCTTATTAATAAAGGATATTAAGATTTCAAAATTGTTTTTAAGTTTGCAATAACCTAGTCCATCTGATTGATACACAGGCTTTGCATCTGTTTTCTTGTTTATTTTCCCTATCAAGAAATGCTAACTGTATTATCAAGTGAGAAACTTCGATCATTTTTATATCTGAGAACAGATTTATTCAAAGAGAATTATTACTGCTTTCTAAACACACCACATATAGCAAAACAACCAAAATGTGATTTAAATATTTATTCCACCTTCTCTTTCTTGAAACTAAACAGAGAAAAATTGTTTCAGGCAGTATTTAGTTTTCACTGAGTAGTCAAAGCATCTCAAGCAAAATTTATCTTTATGAAATTTCCCTTGTTCTCTTAGCATTGCCTTATTCCTGTCAATGTCTCATAATTTATTTTTCTTCTCATTTTTCCTCATTTGTTTCATCTACTTAAGTTTATTTATGCAAGAATCAATTTCCAATGTTATATGTTTCAGGTTAGCTTCACGTACTTTATAGGAACTACAAATGACAAGGATACTAATTCAAGTTTACATTTAAAGGCCATTTGACCAAATACGAAGAAAAAGTTACTCTTTATGTTTTAGGTATTTTATTTCAGAGGGAAAAAGTGACCAATGACATTTCTTCCCATATTTTTGCAGCTGAGCTTTTTGGAGAGGATTGATTAAAATTGTATGTTCTTCTCTCTGGGTAGAAGGAGCACCAACTAGATAGCAACATTCATTGGGTTCGCCTTTTTAAAATGTCCTAATTTGTAATCCTTAAAGCAGAGGTGAGAAACTAACAAGCAAGCCAAGACTTTGAATCCCAAATAAGGCGGAACACGTCCCCCCAAAATGTTCTACATTCATGTGACAAGCAGGAGAATGCTGAGGATGAGTTATATCAGGTCAGTCAAGCATGGTAAAAACAGAAACCTTGTATAAGATTACAGAATGCAAAAATTGGAGTTTACAAAGCCTATTTGCACTCAAATCATGAATTCAAATCATGAATTCTTTCCATAGTACTTCTAAGTGATAATCATACAGGATTTATGAGTTCTCGTGTGATAGGGAAGTTAGGAGACCAGAAGCAGTTCATTTCATCTATGCACAGCTCTAGATATTAGAAAGTACCTTATTTCATTGACATGAACTTTGCCTCACTGACAACTTGTACCCATGCATGCTGTTTCAGACCCTTAGAGTAATATAAAACTATAGCTCTCTCATGTTTCTTTCTAACATCTGAAATGACCAGTGCTTTGTCTATATGGCCCTAACATGTTTTCACTATGAACTATAACCCTTCTATGGAAAAATGTACTGAGTGATTCTAATGTGGGCATATATGTAACCACCACGCAAATCAATAAATAAAACCCTGTCAGAAGCCAAGAGATGCACATATGTCCTTTCTAATCCCATTTAGTCCCTCTCCTCTAGAGGTAATTATAATCCTGATGAAGGTATGTAAGAATTTCCTTATTTTAAAAATAGAAACGGATTTGTATTTCCTTATATTTCTTTTCCCACATATGTCTACATTCCTAAAAAGATTCATTAGTTTTACCTGTTTTTTGAACTTCATTTTAATGGGATTTTTCCATTTGTATTATTTTATGTCTTGCTTTTTTCACTCGAGCTGTGAGATTGAGCATGTTGTCTTGTAGGACCATAGTATATTGTTTATTTGGGGTGCTTTTTAGTATGCTGTTGTATGAATATACTATCATGTATTTTTTTCTTCCCTAAAGCCAGTGAATATGCTTGAACATGTCTTCTGAACATTTAAATATATTTGTTTCTGAAGGATACATACCCAATAGTGCAATTTCTCTAACATAGGATATATGTATCCTGAACTGTATTAGATAATATCAAAACATTATCCAAAGTAATTATTATAAACTATAGTCCCACTAGCAGCACATAAAAGTTCCTTTTGCTCCACATTCTCTCAAAAATTTATACTATTGGGTGTAATCTTTTTGCATTTTAATTTATGTATATATGTATGTATGCATTTTTTACTATAACAATGTTCATTTATTTTTGCTGGATTTTTTTTTTTTTTAATATACTTTAGGTTCTGGAATACATGTGCAGAATGTGCAGGTTTGTTACGTAGGTATACATGGGCCACAGTGGTTTGCTGCACCCATCAACCAGTCATCCACATTAGTTATTTCTCCTAATGCTATCTCTCCTCTAGTATCCCTCCTCAAATAGACCTCAGTGTGTGATTTTCTCCTCCCCATGCCCATATGTTCTCATTCTTCAACTTCCACTTATGAGTGAGAACATGCAATGTTTGGTTTTTGTGCCTGTGTTAGTTTGCTGAAAATAATGGTTTCCAGATTCATCCATGTCACAAAGGACATTAACTAATTATTTTTATGGCTGCATAGAATTCCACGTTGTATATGTGACACATTTTCATCATCCAGTCTAAAATTGATGGGTATGTGGATGGGTTCCAAGTCTTTGCTATTGTGAATAGTACTGTAATTAACATACGTGTGCATGTGTCTTTATAATAGAATGATTTATAATTCTTTGGGTATATACCCAATAATGGGATTTCTGGGTCAAATGGTATTTCTCCTTCTAGATCCTTGAGGAATTGCCACACTGTCGTCCACAATGGTTGAACCAATTTACACTCTCATCAACAGTGTATAAGTGTTCCTGTTTCTCCACATTCTCTCCAGCATCTGTTGTTGCCTGACTTTTTAAAGATTGCCATTCTAACTGGCCTGAGATAGTAGCTCATTGTGGTTTTGATTTGCATTTCTCTAATGACCAGGGATGATGAGCTTTTTTTTCATGTTTATTGGCTGCGTAAATGTCTTCTTTTGCAAAGTGTCTGTTCTTATCCTTCACTCACTTTTTAATGTGTGCATTTTTTTTTTTAATTTGCTTAAGTTCCATGTCAATTCTGGATATTAGCCCTTTGTTAGATGGAATGATTAGAAAAATTATCTCCCATTCTGTAAGTTGCCTGTTCACTCCAATGACAGCTTCTTCTGCTATGCAGAAGTTCTTTAGTTTAATTAAATCCCATTTGTCAATTTTGGCTTTTGTTGCCATTGCTTTCGGTGTTTTAGTCATGTCTTTGCCCATACCTATGGCATGAATGGTATTGCCTACATTTTCTTCTAGGGTTTTTATGGTTTTAGGTCTTACGTTTAAGTCTTGAATCCATTTAGTTAATTTTTGTGTAAGGTGTAAGGAAGGGGTCCAGTTTCAGTTTTCTTCATATGGCTAGCCAGTTTTCCCAACACGATTTATTAAATAGGGAATTCATTCCCCATTGCTTGTTTTTGTCAGGTTTGTCAAAGATCGGATGGTTGGAAATGTGTTATTTCTGACGTCTCTGTTCTGTTCCATTGGTCCATATATCTGTTTTGATACCAGTACCATGCTGTTTTGGTTACAGTGCCTTGTAGTATAGTTTGAAGTCAGGTGGCGTGATGCCTCTAGCTTTGTTCTTTTTCCTTAGGATTGTCTGGGTGATACAGACTCCTTTTCGGTTCCATATGAAATTTAAAGTATTTTTTTCTAATTCTTTGAAGAAAGTCAATGGTAGCTTGATGGGGATAGCATTGAAACTATAAATTACTATGGGCAATATGGCCATTTTCATGATATTGGCTCTTCCTATCCATAAGCATGGAATGTTTTTCCATTTGTTTGTGTCCTCTCTTATTTCCTGTAACAGTGGTTTGTAGTTCTCCTTGAAAAAAGTTCTTCACGTCCCTTGTAGGTTGTATTCCTAGGTAATTTTTTCTCTTTGTAGCAACTGTGAATGGGGGTTTGCTCATGATTTGGCTCTCTGTTTGTCTTTTATTGATGTACAGGAATGTTTGTAATTTTTGCATATTAATTTTGTATTCCTGAGACTTTGCTGAAGTTGCTTCTCAGCTTAAGGAGTTTTGGGGCTGAAATATGGGGTTTTCTAAATATACAATCATGTCATCTGCAAACAGAGATAATTTGACTTCCTCTCTTCTTATCTGAACATGCTTTCTTTCTTTCTCTTGCCTGATTGCCCTGGCCAGAATTTCCAATACTATGTTGAATAGGAGTGGTGAGAGAGGACATCCTTGTCTTGTGCCAGTTTTCAAAGGGAATACTTCCAGCTTTTGCCCATTCAGTATGATATTGGCTGTGGGTTTTTCATAAACAGCTCTTATTATTTTGAGATACGTTCCATCAATACTGAATTTACTGAGTTTATTTAGCATGAACAGGTGTTGAATTTTTTCAAAGGTCTTTTCTGTAGCTATTGAGATAATCATGTGGTTTTTGTCATTGGTTCTGTTTATGTGATGGATTACGTTTATTCATTTGCGTATGTTGAACCAGCCTTGCATCCCAGGGATGAAGCCAACTTGACTGTGGTGGATAAGTCTTTTTAATGTGCTTAGTGGATTCAGTTTGCCAGTATTTTACTGAAAATTCTCACATTGATGTTTACCACTTATATTGATACGATTTTTTTTAATTGTACTTTGGGCTGTGGGGTACATGTGCACTTCCTGCATCCTGCATGATTGTTGCGTAAGTACATACATGCCACATCCCCCCCCCTCCCCTGTCGTTGCCTACATCAGGCATTTCTCCTGGTGTTATCCCTCCCCATCTGTCCCAGCCTCCACTGTGCCTCCCCTCCCCTCCCCTCCACCTCCCCACCTAGCCCTGTGAATGTTGTTCCCTTCCCTGTGACCATGTTCTCATTGTTCATCACCTGCCTATGATTGAAAACATGCGGTGTTTGGTTTTCTGTTCTTGTGTCAGTTTGTTGAGAATGACGGTTTCTAGATTCATCAATGTCTCTACAAAGGATATGAACTTGTCATTTTTTATGGCTGCACAGTATTCGATGGTGTATATGTGCCACATTTTCTTTGTTCAGTCTATCATTGATGGGCCTTTGGGTTGATTCCTGGTCTTTGCTATTGTAAACAGGGCCACAACAATATACATGTGCATATGTCTTTATAATAGAATGATTTATAATCCTTTGGGTATATACCCAGTAATGGGATTGCTGGGTCAAATAGAATTTCTATTTCTAGATCCTTGAGGAACCACCACAGTCTTTCATAATGGTTGAACTAATTTACACTCCTAACAACAGTGTAAAAGTGTTCCTTTTTCTCCATATCCTCTCCAGCATCTGTTGTCTCCAGATTTTTTAATGATTGCCATTCTAACTGGCGTGAGATGGTATCTCAATGTGGTTTTGATTTTCATTTCTCTAATGACCAATGATCATGAGAATTTTTTCATATGTTTGTTGGCTGTATAATAAATGGTGTTAGGAAAACTGGCTGGCCATATGCAGGAGACTGAAACTGGACCCCTTCCTTACATCTTATACAAAAATCAACTCCTGATGGATTAAAGATTTAAACATAAGAACTAACACCACAAAAACCCTGGAAGAAAACATAGGCAAAACCATTCAGGACATAGGCACAGGAAAGGACTTCATGATTAAAACAACAAAAGCAATGTCAACAAAAGCCAAAATAGACAAATGGGATCTAATTAAACTTAAGAGTTTCTGCACAGTAAAAGAAACAATCATTAGAGTGAACTGGCAACCCACAGAATGGGAAAAAATTTTTGCAATCTACCCATCTGACAAAGGGTTAATATCCAGAATCTACAAAGAACTAAAGCAGATTTACAAGAAAAAAACAAACAAACCCATTCAAAAGTGAGCGAAGGATATGAATAGACACTTTTCAAATGAAATTTTAGTTGAGTGTCTGCAAGGTTTTGGTATCAGGACTCATAAAATGAGTAACAGAGGAGCCCTTCTTTTTCCATTGCATGGAATTGTTTCAGAAGGAATGATACTAGCTCCTATTTTTATCTGTGGTAGAATTCAGCTGTGAATCTGTCTGGTCCTGCCCTTTTTTAGTTGGTAGGCTATCTATTACAGCCTCAATTTCAGAACTTGTTATTGGTCCATTCAGGGATTTTACTTGGAACTTGTTATTGTTCTATTCAGAGGTTTAATCTTGGGAGGGTGTGTCAAGGAATTTATCCATTTCTTCTGGATTCTCTGGTTTGTTTGCATAGAGGTGTTTATAGTATTCTTTGATGACAGATTATATTTCTGTGGTATTAGCGGTAATCTCCCCTTTTTACATTTTTTATTGTGTCTATTTAATTTTTCTCTCTTTTCTACTTTATTAGTCTGGCTCGCAGTCTATCTATTTTGTTAATCTTTTCAAAAAACCAACTCCTGGATTCACTGATTTTTTAGAACAGTATTTTTGTGTCTCTATCTCCTTCAGTTCTGCTCTGATCTTAGTTATTTCTTGTCTTCTGCTAGCTTTTGAATTTGTTTGCTCTTGCTTCTCTAGTTCTTTTAATTGTGATGTTAGGGTGTCAATTTTAGATCTTTCCCGCTTTCTCCTATGGGCATTTAGTACTATAAATTTCCCTCTAAACACTGTGTTAGCTGTGCCCCAGAGATTCTGGTACCTTGTGTCTTTGTTCTCATTGGTTTCAAATAACTTATTTATTTATGCCTTTTGTTATTTACCCAGTAGTCTTTCAGGAGCAGGTTGTTCAATTTCCATGTAGTTGTGTGATTTTGAGTCAGTTTCTTAATTCTGAGTTCTAATTTGATTGTACTGTGGTCTGAGAGACTATTTCTTATGATTTCCATTCTTTTCCATTTGCTGAGGAGTGTTTTACTTCCAATTACGTGGTCAATTTTAGAATAAGTGCTATGTGACGCTGAGAAGAATGTAAACTCTTTTGATTTGGGGAGGAGAGTTCTGTACATCTCTATTAGGTCTGCATGGTCCAGAGCTGAGTTCAAGTCCAAGTTTCTTTGTAGGTCTCTAATAACTTGCTTTATAAATCCAGGTGCTGTTGTATTGGGTGCATATATATTTAGGATAGTTAGGTTTTCTTGCTGTATTGATATCTTTACCATTATGTAATGGCCTTCTTTGTCTTTTTTTATCTTGGTTGGTTTAAAGTCTGTTTTATCAGATACTAGAACTGCAATCCCTTCTTTTTTATTGCTTTCCATTTGCTTGGTAAATCTTCCTCCATCCCTTTATTTTGAGCCTATGTGTGTCTTTGCACATAAGATGAGTCTCCCAAATACAGCACATCAATGGGTTTTGACTCTTTATCCAATTTGCCAGGCTGTGCCTTTTAAGTGGGACATTTAGCTTGTTTACACTAAAGGTTTATATTGTTATGTGTGAATCTGATTATTATTATGCTAGCTGGTTATTTTGCTCATTAGTTGATACAGTTTCTTCATAGTGTCAATGGTCTTTACATTTTGGCTTGTTTTTCCAGTGGCTGGTACCAGTTTTGTTTTGTTTTGTTTTTTCCCATATCTAGTGCTTCCCTCAGGAGCTCTTGTAATGCAGGGCTGGTGATGACAAAATCCCTCAGCATTTGCTTGTCTGTAAAAGATTTTATCTTTTCTTCACTTATGAAGCTTAGTTTTGCTGGATATGAAATTCTGGGTTGAAAATCGTTTTCTTTAAGAATGTTGACCATTGGCCCCCACTCTCTTCTGGCTTGTAGGATTTCTGCAAAGAGATACACTGTTAGTCTGATGGGCTTCCATTTGTGGATAACCCAACCCTTCTCTCTGGCTGCCCTTAACATTTTTTCCTTCATTTCTACCTTGGTGAATCTGACAATTATGTGTCTTGGGGTTGCTCTTTTCAAGGAGTATCTTTGTAGTGTTCTCTGTATTTCCTGAATATGAATGTTGGCCTGTCTTGCTAGGTTGGGGAAGTTCACCTGGATAATATCCTAAAGTGTGTTTTCCAACTTGGTTTCATTCTCCCTGTCACTTTCAGGTACACCAATCAAACATAGGTTTGGTCTTTTCACATGGTTTGATATTTCTTGGAGGCTTTGTTCATTCCTTTTCATTCTTTTTTTCTCTAATCATGTCTTCACACTTTATTTCATTAAATTGACCTTCAATCTCTAATATCCTTTCTTCCACTTGATCAATTCAGCTATTGAAACTTGTGTGTGCATTACAAAGTTCTCATGCTGTGTTTTTGAGCTCCATCAGGTCATTAATGTTCTTCTCTAAACTGGTTATTCTAGTTAATAATTCCTCTAAACTTTTATCAATGTTCTTAGCTTCCTTGCATTTGGTTAGAACATGCTCCTTTAGCTTGGAGGAGTTTATTATTATCCACCTTCTGAAGCCTATTTCTATGAATTCATCAAACTCATTCTTCATCCAGTTTTGTTCCTTTGCTGTTGAGGAGTTGTGATCCTTTGGAAGAGAAGAGGCATTCTGGTTTTGGAGTTTTCAGCCTTTTTGCGCTGGTTTTTCCTCATCTTCATGGATTTATGTACCTTTGGTCTTTGCTGTTGGTGACTTTTGGATGGAGTTTTTGTGTGGCTATCCTTTTTGTTGCTTTTGATGCTATTGCTTTCTGTTTGTTAGTTTTCCTTCTAATGGTCAAGCTTCTCTTCTGCAGGTCTGCTGGAGTTTGCTGGGTGTCCACTCCAGACACTGTTTGCCTGGGTATCACTAGTGAAGGCTGCAGAACAGCAAAGATTGCTGTCTGCTCCTTCCTCTGGAAGCTTTGTCCCCAAGGGGCACCCAGCAGATGCCAGTCAGATCTCTCCTGCATGAGGTATCTGTTGACCCCTGCTGGGAGGTATCTTCCAATCAGAAGGCACAGGGGTCAGGGACCCACTTGAGGAGGCAATCTGTCCCTTAGCAGAGCTTAAGTGCTGTGCTGGAAGATCCACTGCTCTCTTCAGAGCTGGCCGGCAAGAATGTTTAAGTCTGCTGAAGCTGTGCCCACAGCTGCCCCTTCCCCTAGGTGCTCTGTCCCAGGGAGATGGGAGTTTTGTCTATAAGCCCCTGACTTGGGTTTCTGCCTTTCTATCACAAATGCCCTTCTCAAAGAGGAGGAATCTACAGAGGCAGTCTGGCTACAGTGGCTCTGTGGCACTGTGGTGGGCTCTGTCAAGCCTAAACTTCCCAGTGGCTTTGTTTACATTGTGAGGGGAAAACCATCTACTCAAGCCTCAGTAATTGGGGATGTCCCGCCTCCCACCAAGCTTGAGTGTCCCAGGTTGACTTCAGACTGCTATGCTAGCAGCGAGAATTTCAACACGGTGGATCTTAGCTTACTGGGCTCCATGGGGGTGGGGTCCACTGAGGAAGACCACTTGGCCCCCTGGCTTCAGCCCCCTTTCCAGGGGAGTGAACGGTTCTCTCTTGCTGGCATTCCAGGTGCTACTGGGATATGGAAAAAAAATTCCTAAAGCTATCTCTGCACAAACAACCACCCAATTTTGTGCTCAAAACCCAGGGACCTTGTGGTGTAGGCGCCAGAGGGAATCTCCTCATCTGTGGGTTGCAAAAACCAGGGAAAAACATAGTATCTGGGCTGGATAGCACCATCCCTCAAGGCAGGGTCCCTCATGGCTTCCCTTGGCTAGGGGAGAGAGTTCCCCAACCTCTTGGGCTTCCTGGGTAAGGCACCCACCATGCTTCTGCTCATCCTCCATGGGCTGCACCCAATCAGTCCCAATGAAATAAACTGGGTATCTCAGTTGGGAATGCAGTAATCACCCACCTTCTGCATTGATCTCCCTCAGAGCTGCAGACCAGAGCTGTTTCTATTTGGCCATCTTGCCTGGGAGCTCTAGATGTAAAATTTCTACCCAATATGAGTATAATTTTAATTTTCATATCTCTAGTAATTATTGAAGTTTAGCATTTTTCACTTTGATTTGCTATTTTAATTATCTTTTTTGTTATATTCTCATTCTTCTATATAAAATATTTTTGAGTGAGGGCAACTTTCATTTTTATATGTAATCTACTCTTCAATTCTTTAATGCTCATTAAATTATATAGTTTTTAGATCACTTCATCTATATGTATTTTAGATTGGCACGTTCTTTGTAATAATATAGTACTGTCAATAAAATTTAACATTCTTTAGGTGATCTGACGAAGCAGAATAATCATAGTTCTAGTTCCCTTACTGTGAAGTCTGGATTTCTGTTATTAAACTTAGATTGGCATTAGTAATCTTAGCTGCTTCGTTAGCATGTTATAATTTATCCCACACCATTGAGAGCCAGTGTTCTGTTGAGTGTGGTGGCATTCTTATAGAGCAATCTGAACAGGTAGGTTGATTTCTCCAGCTCACCAAGGTCAATTAATGGTTGTTATAAACTACCTACACATTGAGTACAATTACTTTTCTCCTTTATTGGAGAAATATATCTGAAATATGAGTATTTCTTCTCCTTGGTCAAAAGAAGAGTTAGGTAGAAGTGACAATTTTTTGACATGTAGAATTTGAGCATATGTTAATTGGAAGGCGATCGAGTCTCAATATGAAATTTTAATGAGACAATGTTTCATATGCCAAAAAGCTAAGTATTTTACATAAAAATAATTCTACTAAGTACATAATGTTTTGATTTTTACCACATAATGTAACAATAACATTGAACAAATATGTTTCATGGGATGTAATCATAAACAACTTAATTTTAAATTCCCATTCTTGCTTAAATTTATCCTATACAATTAATATCCTCCAGTCCCTGATAAAATTCAATAGAGTCTCATGACTTTTGTGTTATTTTCAAGAATTAACAGTAATTTATGTAATTAATATATCCATGAGTATAATAAACTTTAACCTGGGAGGCCGAGGCGCGCGGATCACGAGGTCAAGAGATCGAGACCATCCTGGTCAACATGGTGAAACCCTGTCTCTACTAAAAACACAAAAAACTTAGCTGGGCGTGGTGGCACGCGCCTGTAGCCCCAGCTACTCGGGAGGCTGAGGCAGGAGAATTGCTTGAACCCGGGCGGCGGAGGTTGCAGTGAGCCGAGGTCGCGCCACTGCACTCCAGCCTGGCGCCTGGTGACGGAGCGAGACTCTGTCTCAAAAAAAAAAAAAAAAAAAAAAAAAAAAACTTTAACCTTCTCGATTCCTATTTCTTTTACATTACAACCTGATCCTACCACCGATTAGAAAGAAATGCAGGTGGCAGGTTTTCTCTTTTCCAGTTTATAATTTAGCTCTTCACCTACATCTTCCCAACAGTGATTTCTGGCCCTTCCAGAGTCAATAAGAGAGAGAAAATGCAAGAAAATGAGCAGGAAAAGTTCTCAAGTATGAATCACTATAATTACTTATTACGATCATTATTATTGTAATTAATAATTATCACAAATGATTGTAATGCTCTGAGTTTTGAAAATATTTAAAGCTGGAGCTGTCTTCTGCAATAATTTCCTGTGTTCTTACAAGAGTTCACTACTGCAGTTCCCTCAGTGCAGATGGTGCATTCTCCATTGGTTAGCTGCTTAGGGGTGCACTTTCCCATCTTTCTGCTGAGTTCCAGTTCACCCCTTTGGACAAATTTCCTTTAAGAAGTTTCCAGATGGATTTTTCTTTTGTGCATAGAGTCCATCTCTGAAATATTCACTTTCAGCTCACTATTAGGACTACTGGTATCAGACTGGGACCTCCCTCTGGGGTGAAAGTATGTCTCAACCAGCCTCTTAACCTTTAACTTCCAAAGCATAAATTAGACTACTTTAAATGTGTACAACAAACAATCCGTGTATTTCATGGAATGATTCTTCCCTAGTCTTGAGGTGGGGAGCAGACACTCTTCCTTCCACTTTAGAATAAAACTCACAGCACCCCAACAACTCTGTATAAAATTCTTTCATTTAGCATTAACCTCCTCACCCTTTTATACTCTTAACATGCGTGAAGGAGGATTCTACTTTGGAGTGAGGTATATAATGTTTTAGAGTTTGAACAAAAATAAGATTAAATAAGTTTATTTAAACAGTAAGAAACAAAAGCACATTGTGGGCTTCAATCTTTACTCCAGCTAATATTTACTGCATGTCTGCTATCTAAGGCACTCTTTTAGTAGCTGATATTCAACTTTGAAAATAAAACAAAAAATGTGTGTCCTCATACAGCTGTGTTTGGATAGAGAAATAACAAGACAGAGATAGAGAATAATTTGGATAGAGAATAACAAGATGAACAAGTAATGCATGTTAGATGATAATAAATGCTAAGACAAGAAAATGTTAGTGAGAAAAATTTAATAATGGGTATAGTCAATAATGGTGGTGTAGTATCAGATAGAGGGACCAGAGAATACATCATGAGAGCCTAATGTTTGAACAAGGACCTGCAGAAGATGAAGTAAGCCATGCAGTTGTTCATGTGAAGAGGAACTCCAGGAAAAGCGGTCAGATAGGGCAACTGCCCTGCATGGAAGTGGAAACAATTTTGACTTTCATTAAGGAAGAAGGAAGACCAGTCTGGTTGAAAGGGAATGATCCAAAGGCAAAGCAGCAGGAAATGAGTTAAGAGCAGAAAGTGGGAGAGAGGGCTAGACTGTTTAGAGATGTAGGTCATCGAGAAAACATTGGCTTTTACCCAAGTGCAACTTGGGACCACTGGAGTTTTCAGAGTGGAAGAAGATCATCTGGTTTATATTTCAGCAGGATTATTTTGCATCTGTGTGAAGAGTAGACTGTGGGGTGGGGAGGGGCAATAGGAGAAGCCAGAGGCTATTTTTGAGGCTACTGCAATTATCCAAGCAAGAGGTGATGGCATCCTGAAAAGCATTAAGCATCGTGGAGGTAGTAAGAGGTACTCAGGATTTAGGTGTATTTTGAAGAAAAGCTTACAGGAATTGCTGATGAATTAGATAACAGTGTGAAAAGCAGAGATAAGATGAATACAGGTATTAGGCTGAGAAACTGGGAGAAAAAGCTTGTCATGACTGAGATAAAGAAGACTGACAGAGATGCACGTTTAGTTCTGGACATATTAAATTTGAGATCTTATTAGCATTTATCACCTTGATTAGAAATATCAAGAAAGCACTTGGTTACAGAGTCTGAGGTTTAGGGGAGACACTCAGGCTTGAGATATAAATTACACTCCTGTTAAACTGAGGGTGCATAAGTGCTATTTCTAATATCATTCCTAAAATTATACCAGTTTTTCAGATTTAAAAAAATATTTTAAAGGTTTTTTAAAAATTGTGTACACATGTATACATACAATTAGTTCTTTTATTAAAATTATGTACATTCATAAATATACATAAGTAGGGGCTGAGCAGTATTTGAAATCTGCTGGATTATTTTAGTACTGTCTGGAAAAAAAAATCCTGAGAATAGGAGTGTAAAACATTCCACTTATTCTGGATTTCATTTTGGCCACCAGTGTTTCTTATTTTTTACATAGCAATCACGATACTATAGTATATGTAAGTCATGGCTATGATGGTTAATATTGAGTGTCAACTTGATTGCATTGAAGGATACAAAGTATTGATACTGGGTATATCTGTGAGGGTGTTGCGAAAGGAGATTAACATCTGAGTCAGTGGACTGAGAGAGGCAGACCCACCCTCAGTCTGGGTGGGCACCATGCCCTGGGCTGCCAGCTCTGCTAGAAAAAACAAGCAGAAGAAGGTGAATGAGCAGACTTGCTGAGTCTTCTGGTCTTTCTCCTGTACTGGATGCTTCTCACCTTGAACAGCAGACTCCAAGCTCTTCAGCTTTGGACTCTTGGACTTACACCAGTTGTTTGCCAGGGGCTGTCGGGCCTTTGGCCACAGACTGAAGGCTGCACTGTCAGTTTCCCTACTTTTGAGGTTTTGGGACTCGTACTGATTCACCACTGGCTTTCTTGCTTCTCAGCTTGCACACAGCCTATTGTGGGACTTTACCTTGTGATGGTGTAAGTCAATTCTCTTTATAAGCTCCCTTTCATATATACATAGATCCTATTAGCCCTGTCCCTCCAGAGAACCCTGACTAATAAAATGGCTATTAAATTAAAACCATCTGATGGAGCTTGTCTTCTCCTCAGGAAACTCCTACTCTCTTATGGAGGGCCAGTGCTGTCTGAATCAAAGTATAAACTGTTCTCTCTCCTGTTCCCTCAGGAGAATGCAGATGACAGGAAGAAATAGCACTAAAAAAAATTATAAGCTTGAAAAAGTGGAACAATACTAAACAGTACCTAAGAGGGCACAAACCTGTCTACACTTTTTACACTTCAATAGATGTGATAGATTTACATCTTATGGAACCAGAATTTCAGAGTTCAGAGAAATATTAATTCTCTTTCAGCCCTACGAAAAAGAAAACTGAGAAGGTAAGTGATTTTATCAAGTTCTTGGGGCTGGTTTCTAGCTGAGCTAAGAGTTAGATGGTCTTTGAAGCCAGTGTTTTTAAACTATACTATAATGAATAAACCAAATATTTTTCTCTCTTCAACTTCCCAACTCTGGGATTAAGGGCTCAGTACTTAGGTCTTTGCAGTTTGTATTAACGGAGTCTCCAACAGTACTTGCACACAGTACACACACACAGAGTACATTATAGTGGAAGTTTGTTTCTTTATGACAGAATTGTACAAAAATCAGGGCATAAGGTGATTAGAGAAAGGTAAAAGCATTTTATAAGAAAAGGTGGAAGTTCTAGCCAGAGCAATCAGGCAAGAAAAAGAAATAAAGGGTATTCAAATAGGAAAGGAGGAAGTCAAATTGTCTCTATTTGCAGACGACATGATTGTATATCTAGAAGACCCCAGCATCTCAGCCCAAAATCTCCTGAATCTGATAAGCAACTGCAGCAAAGTCTCAGGATACAAAATCAATGTGCAAAAATCACAAGCATTCCTATACACCAATAACAGACTTAAAGAGAGCCAAATCAAGAACCAACTGCCATTCACAATTGCTACAAAGAGAATCAAATACTTAGGAATACAACTAACAAGGAACGTAAAGGACCTCTTCAAGGAGAACTACAAACCGCTGCTCAATGAA
>PVKV010019217.1:0-42778 GCA_004027835.1 Alouatta palliata
ATCACCACCATCACCATCACCACCACCACCGCCACTATCGCCACCACCCTCACCACTGCCACCATCGCCATCACCATCACCACCACCACCACCCACCATCACTACCATCACCATCACCACCACAACCATCATCACCACCACCACCAATACCATCATCACTATCACCATCATAATTATCATCATCATAACCACCATCATTATCACCACCATTAAGACTGCCATGGTGATTAAGATAGCAGTGGGTGCAGGAGTGAATGGGAGGTGAGAATGGTGTGAAGGCACCAGGATGCTGGTTGGAAAGAATCTCCCGGTTGCTGAATGGAGAACAGATGGAGGGAGAAGCCCAAGGTGAGGCCGTCAGGAGGGACTGGTGCAGTCCTCCATATGGGAGATGGTGGCCACCCTATCTAGAGAAGGCTGTAGGCAGGGAGACTCGGGGGCCTTGAAGGAGAAACCCTTATCCACACTGGCCACCTGGACACCTCACCCTCATTGCCACTATATGTTTGCTAGGGCCGCCATAACAAAGCACCACAAACTGAGTGACTTAATACAACAGAGGCGTATCCTCTCCCAGTTCTGGAGGCCAGAAATCTGAAATCAAGGTGTCAACAGGATCGGTTCCTTCTGGAAGCTCTGAGGTCAAAACTATGTCATGCCCTTCTGCTGGCTTCCGACGGTTGCAGCTAGCCCTTGGCATCATGGCCTGTAGAGGCCATTTGTGCCACTCTGATCACACGGTGTATTCCTCTCTGTGTCTATGTCCAAATTTCCCTCTTGTAAGGACACTAGTCATTGGATTAGAGCCCACCCTAAGCCAGTGCAACCTCATTTTATCTTGATTATGTCTTCAAAGACCTTCTTTCCAGATAAAGTTGCATTCACAGGTAGTGGGAGATAGGACTTCATCATACCTTTGGAGGAACACAGTTTAAACCACTGCAGCCATGGTCACACTGGCTGTCATCCTTATTGCTAGAGGCACTTAATTAGCACCTGATTGTCCCCAGAGCTGGCTCAGGCCCAAGGCTCCTGCTCTCACGGAGCTTACAGCCTATGACTCAAACACTGGACAGAAACTTTGGGGAGGAAGGCTGGGGCTTAGCAGAGCAGGGGGATGCCTGGGGCCACCTTTTGGAGTGCTGTCCTCAGAGCTGGCCTAGGAAAAGAAAGCAGGCTTGGGGGAGGGGTTGCAGCCTCTGCCCCAGACCGTCCCCTCCTTCCCCGGCATTTGGATGAATCCACAAAGAGCGCATGACATCTGGAGCCTGTGTAAACGGAGCATAAATTAGCTCTAACAATCGCATCTGGAGCTGCCACACCGTAGTCTGTTTGCTGCCAAACCCTGGGTGGGCTTGGGGTGGGTGTGAGGGCAGAAGGTGACCTGATTGTGCCTGAAATCCCACTGTTAGCATCCCTTTATTTCTAGAAGCTTCTGCTAAAATGTAGGTGTGCTCATGGCACGCACGACACCGACTCCAGGATTCTTTTCCTAGATTGTGGAGTCGGGAGGCTAATGATGGGAACATGGTGGGGCAAGCCTTGGAAAGTGGAGGAGTGGGTGGGTGGGGCACCTCCCAGGGGTGAAGGAAACTGAGGACAGGACCACGTGTCTTGAGGGGTGCTGGGGGAAGGCGGGAGGAGGGACAAGCCAGAGCCAGGTGTGGCCACGAAGCCAATGTAGTACCCAGCATCACGCTATGAGTCCCAGAGCCCACCAAGGTTGAAGAGGGAAGGAAGGGGCTACCGGGGCCCAGGTATTTAATTGATATCCATTAACTCATTTGACTTCAGCTCGTATTGGTCGTGTCTGGTGAGGATGGTTTGTGTCATTCCCATCTTACAGATGATGAAACTGAAAGCCGAGACCGGACCACTCAGAGGTCTCTGTGCCAGGATCTGAACCAGGTGCTTCGACTCCTCCTCTTCCTCGTTGCCTTGCCCCACACCTGTCCAAAGGGCAACAAACCAAAACCCTGTCTCCACCAAAAAAAATTTTTTAAATTAGCCAGGCCTGGTGGCATGCACCTGTAGTCCTAGCTACTCAGAGGCTGAGGCGGGAGGATTGCCAGAGCCCAAGAGTTCAAGGCTGCGATAAGCTGAGTTCACACCATTGCACTGCAGCCTGGGTAACAGACTGAGACTCTGTCTCTTAAAAAAATGTTTAAAATAAATAAAGAGGATGTGCACGTGTATGTGTGCATGTGTGTAAGAGCACCTGTGTGTAAGTGTGCAAAGGCATAGCATGTGAGTGTGTAAGAGTGTCAGTGTGTGCTAATATGTGTGTATGAGATGGGAGGGATGCAGCCTCTCCCCCTACCTGGGGTCAAGTGTAGAAGCCAAGGTCCCCTCTTCCCCACCTGACCCAATCAGCGGGGCCACCATCAACTGGAGTCATCCATTATTGAGCACCTACTGTATATAAGACCAGAACTTTCATCGGCACACCCACACACTTATTCAATGTAATAGGTCATTTCTTGAGCACCTACTATATGCTAAGCCCCACACCAGGCACTGGGGACAGGAGATAAGTGAGACACAGTCCCTGACCCTAAGATGCTTGCTATCCAATGGGGGAGGCAGCCGTGGTGCAGCTGAACTTGGCAGTAGACTGTGGGAGGTGTCCTAAGAGATTAAGTTCACAGCACCGGGAGATGGGCTTCCTGGAGGAGGTGGCGTTTGGGATTTGGCTTCCTGAGCACATGGGCTGTGTCAGTCTGGTTCACACTGAACCCCCGCTGTCAGCTCAGTGCTGGGCACCATGGTTGCCCCCTCCATGTTTGTTGAATGACTATTGAAATGGTTTGGCTGTGTCCCCACCCAAATCTCATCTCGAATTGTAATCCAAATTGCAATCCCCACATGTCATGGAAAGGACATGGTAGGAGGTGGTTGGATCATGGAGTCCATTTCCCCCATGCTGTCCTTGTGACAGTCAGTGAGTTTTTATGCAATCTGATGGTTTTGTAAGTGGCGGTTTCCCTTGCTCGTTTCTCTCTCGTGCCACCTTGTGAAGAAAGTGCCTGCTTCCCCTTCCGCCATGATTGTAAGTTTCCTGAGGCCTCCCCAACCGTGCAGAACTGTGAGTCGATTAAACTTGTTTCCTTCACAAATTACCCAGTCTCAGGAAAGTTCTTTACAGCAGTGTGAAAATGGACTGATACAACCATTGATTAGAAGATGAGCAGATTCTCAGTAAGTAGAGTCGGTGTTGGGGAGACTCACCTGCTGAGGGCCCAGAAACACAGAGGTAGGGAAGCACAGGCATTTCAGTTAGGGCCTTTATGGGGCTCCTCGGCTAGGAAAAAGAGCACATACTTAGGAATCAGACATGTCTGGGGGGAACCTGGCCCCAGCACTTAAGTGCTTGCTGGGTGACTCTTGGGAGGTTTCTTAACCTCTCTGATCCTATTTTCTCATCTCCAGAGTGGAACCTCAGGTGACTTATATTTGTTTAATTTTTTTCTTTCTTTCTTTCTTTTTTTTTTTTGAAATAGGGTCTTGCTCTATCATCCAGGCTGGTGTACAGTGGAGTAATCTTAGCTCACTGAAGCCTTAACCTCCTGGGCTCAAGCGATCCTGCCGTCTCAGCCCCCCAAGTAGCTGAGATTACAAGCCCCAGCTAATTTTTTTTTTTTTTTAGAGATGAGGCCTTGCTATGTTGCCCAGGCTGGTCTCGAACTCCTGGCCTCAAGTGATCCTCCCACTGCAGCCTCCTGAAATGCTGTGGTTACAGGCGTGAGCCACCTCACGCAGCTTTTCTTCCTCCCTTTTTCTTTCTTTTTTTTTTTTTTTGGATCACAAACGCTTTATTTAAAGGTCCATCTCAATTTACGTGTGGCAGCACAAAATAAAGGACCAGATCGTGACACACCATTTCCATCTCAAGTGGTCGAATCCAACATCCAAAACCCAGCCAGCAGCCAAACTCAGCGCAACCTCCGGGCCTCTCGCTCCGACTCCAACAGGGTCAGCACGTCGCCCTCGCGCACGGGGCCTTTTACATTGCGGATGATGGAGCGGCTCGTGTCGTCCATAAATTCCACGCGAACCTGCGTGCACTGTCCCTGAGAACCGGTCCTGCCCAGGACCTTGGTGACCCTGGCCAACTTGATCGGCTGCACACGGCTGGTATCCATGATGGCGGCTCGGCGGCGGTCTGGCGGAGAGATTTCCTCCCTTTTTCTTATGGAAACTTAAACATACAAAAGAGTGAAAAGAATAGAATCATGAACTTTCACAAGCCCATCATCTAACTTGAGCAATCACCAACATTTTGCCGTTCTCATTTGAAGATGCTTAAAATGGTCATTAAACTGAGCATAAAGAGTGGAAGAAATAGAACAGCTCTGACCAAGTTAGGGCCCTCAGGCAGTCATAACTCGGCCAGACCTGCTGCCTGGTGGGGAGGGACTGGAGGCCACTGTTACTGCGAAGCATGCCCCAGTTCAAGAGATGTCAAAATCTGACTCTTGGAATTGATCAGATACAGCAGCAGAGAGGCCAGGCTGCCTTTTACTTGAGACATGCAGTTAGTGACTAAACAGGGGGTTAGGCTTTTCCTCACTCAGTTCTTTGGGAGTTTTGTTTGGTGTTTTTGGCCTCTGTCCGCAACCAAAACACAGATAGAGGACCCTAGGATTATTATGATCAAAAGTGGGCCGGGCACTTGGCTCACACCTGTAATTTCAGCACTTGGGAGGCCGAGGTGGGCAGATCGCTTGAGGTCAGGAGTTTGAGACCAGCTTGGCCAACATGGTGAAACTCCATCTCTACTAAAAATACAAAATTAGCCAGGCGTGGTGGCGCACGCCTGTAATCCGAGCTACTCAGGAGGCTGAGTCAGGAGAATCCTTGAACCCAGGAGGTGGAGGTTGCAGTGAGCCGAGATTGCACCATTGCCCTCCAGCCTTCCAACCTAGGTGACAAAGCAAGACTCCATCTCTAAAAAAAAAAAAAAAAAAGATCAAAAGCGCTCATGGAGTGGAGAGAGACCGGCTGTTGTAGATGCATTTGGGCAGCTCTGGGAGGAGGAGACTTGGGCTAAGATCTCATTAGTGCACAGAGAATAATTGCTCCAGGCAGAGGAAATGTCAAGAGGTGGCCTTTAGGTTCAGGAAACTGGATGAAGATCAGTGGGGTATAGGTGCGCATGCCGGGGATGAGGGGAGAAGCAGGAAATGGGGCCAGGAAGGCAGGAGAAACCACTCTGGGCCTCGGAGGCATGTGAGAGGCTTTGACATCAGCTTGAGAACAGTGCTAGCCATTGGGGTTTTTTTTTTTTTTTAATTTTTAAAATTTTAATGCCTTTAGGCTTACAAGTAGTTTTGGTTACGTGGATGAACTGTGTAGTGGTGAAAGCTGGGATTTTAGTGCACCCATCACCCGAATAGTGTACATTGTACTGTACCCAATAGGCAGTTTTTCATTCCTCACCCACCTTCTAACCTCCCCTTCTGAGTGTCTAGTGTCCATTATACCATTCCGTACGCCTGTGCATACCGACAGCTTAGCTCCCGCTTGTAAGTGAGAAGATGCACGATGTGGTTTTCCATTTGTGAGTTACTTCGCTTGGATTAATGGCCTCCGGTTCCATCCAGCTTGCTGTAAAAGACGTGATTCCATTCTTTTTCACGGCTGAATAGTATTCCATGGTGCATATATGCCAAGTTAGCTTTATCCACTCATCAGTTCATGGGCACTTAGGTTGATTCCATATCTTTGCTGTTGTGAATTGTGCTGCAGTAAACATTATGTGTGCATGCGCCTTTTGGAGAGAATGACTTCTTTTTCTTTGACTAGATACCCCGTAGTGGGACTGCTGTATTGAATGGTAGACCTACGTTATTTATTTATTTATGAGGTGGAATCTCACTCTGTTGCCCAGGCTGGAGTACAGTGGCACGATGTTGGCTCACTGCCACCTCCACCTCCCAGATTGAAGCAATTCTCCTGCTTCAGGCTTCTGAGTAGCTGGGACTACAGGCATGAGTCACAACACCTGGCTAATTTTTGTATTTTAGGTAGAGACGGTTTCACCATGTTGGCCAGGCTCTGTCTCAAACTCCTGACCTCAAGTGATCTGCCCGCCTTGGTCTCCCAAAGTGCTGGGATTACAGGTGTGAGCCACTGCACCCGGCTCAACTTTTAGTTCTTCAGAGAATCTCCATACTGTTTCCCATAGAGGTTGTACTAATTTACATTCTGTTGGGGTGGGGGGTTAAACTGAAGAATAGTGCAATAGGTGAAATCATGGCCCCTTGAACATCCTGCACCTAGTCCCCCAAACCAGTGAATATGTTACCTTATCAGCAAAAGGGACTTTGCTGATATAATTAAATTAAGGATCTTGAGATGGGGGATTATTCTGGATTATCTGGATGGACCCAATGTAATCACAATCGTCCTTCTAAGAGGGAGGCAGGCGGGTCAGAATCAGTGACGACAGAAGCTGAAGTGTGGTGATTTGGGGCCGTGAGCCAGGGAATGTGGACGGCCTCTAGAAGCTGAAAACAACAAGAAAATAGATTCTCCTTTGGAGTCTCCAGAACAGAACGGAACTCTGCACTTTGATTTAGCCCCCGAAACCCCATTTTGAACTTCTGACCTCTAAAACTGTAAGGTCCACAAGAACTGTAGCTGAACAAATTTGTGTTCCGTCAGTGTGGCTGTGGGCTTTTGTTATGGCAATAATAAGAAACTCACACAAATGGCAAGCTCAGGTTTTTCTCTTAAAAAAAAATTTTTTTTTTTTTTGGGCCGGGCGTGGTGGCTCACACCTGTAATCCAAGCACTTTGGAGGCCAAGGCGGGCAGATCACCTGAGGTCGGGAGTTCAAGACCACCCTGACCAACATGGTGAAACCCGGTCTTTAAAAAAAAAAAAAAAATTTTTTTTTTTTTAAATAAGAAACAGAGTCTTGCTCTGTCCCCTAAGCTGGAGTGCAGTGGCATGATCGTAACTCACTGCAGCCTCAAACTCCCAGGCTCAAGCGATCCTCCTGCCTCAGCCTCCTGAGTAGCTGGGACTACAGGAATGTGACACCATGCCCTGCTAATTACTAATTTTTTTGTAGAGACAGGGGTCTTGCTATGTTGGCTAGGCTGGTCTCGAACTCTGAGGCTTTAGCGATCTTCCTACCTGGGGCCTCCCAAAGTGCTAGGATTATAGGCACGAGTCATCACATCCAGCCTAGGTTTTCATTTTTAAAAGAGCCAGTGTTCTTTTCTTCCAGAGGTAAGAATGCCATGCTCACCCATCATGATGGAAACCCCCAGGCCTTGATCCTCACCCTCTCTGCCCCTCTCTGGCTTGGTAGGTCCCCAGGATCTTGTCTCATGGCATGACTTCGCCACTTCTCCACCTTCCAGGTGCTAGGGATGCCCGCGTTTCTATCCCCTGTCCAGGCCTCACCCCCAAGCTCAAAGATCATGTGTCCAGCTGGTCACCCGGCCTCCCCAGCAGGCATTGTACACTCACCAAGTCCCAAACTGATCCCTGGACACTCCCCAGCCCTGACCTGTTTCCTCCTGAGTCTTCCTCTTTTCAGTTAGTGGCAGATTCGTCCTCCGAAGCCCAAACCTCCCCTCTCTTGCTCTCACCCTGAATGGCTGACCCATCAGCCAACCCTATCAGTGTTACCTCCTATCTACATCCAGAATCCGCCACTTCTCACCACCTCCATCGCTGCTGCCCACAGAGGACCACGCCCCCATCCTCCCGAGCCTGGCCACTGGCCTTCCTGCTTCCATCTTTGTTCGCTTTAGTCTATTGTCCTCACAACTACCAGATGGAACCTTTATAGTGACAGGGGAGCATGTTACTCCTCTGCTCAACAACCCGCCATGGCTCCCAGCTCCCTCTGTGAAAAGTCAGAGTCTGTCCAGGGGCCCTGAGAGTCCACTGGCCTTGGCCCCAGGCCCTCTCTGGACACACTCATCTCTCTGCCCTTACTCATTCTCCCTCAGCCTCTGGCTTGTTCCCTTATAAATTGTAACTTAAAAAAAAATTAGGCCAGGTGTGGTGGCTCATGCCTATAATCCCAGCACTTTGGGAGGCCAAGGTGGGAGGATCACTTAAGCTAGAAGTTCAAGACCAACCTGGACTTGAGACCCCTGTCTCTATTTAAAAAAAATTTTTTTTAATTCAGATGTAATTCACATACCATAAAAGTCACCCTCTTAATGTGGACAATTAAACAGTTTTAGTATATTCATGAAGTTATACAGTCATCACCGCTCTGTAATTCCAGAACATTTCATCAGCCCAGAAGGAATGAATGATTCCTTCCACACTCTCCCTCCCTCCACACCCTGTCCTAGGGAACCAATCATCTACTTTCTGTCTCTACAGATATGCCTATTCTATCCATTTTATTTAAATGAATTCTGGCAATATGTGGCCAATATCTGGCTTCACTTCGCATCATGTTTTCAAGGTCTATCCATGTTAGCCAGGGGTGGTAGCTCACGCCTGCAATCCCATCACTTTGGGGGGCCCAGGTGGGAACATCACTTGAGGCCAGGAGTTAGAGACCAGCCTGGGCAACATAGCAAGACCGGTCTCCACCCACACACATAAAATGAGCTGGCATAGTTGCACCTGTAGTCCCGGTTACTCAGGAGGCTGAGGCAGGAGGATCAATTGGACCTGGGAGGTCCAGGCTACAATGAGCTATGGTCACACCACTGCAGTCCTGCCAGGATGACAGAACAAGACCTTGTCTCTATTTTTTTTTTTTTTTTTTTTTTGAGATGGAGTCTCGCTGTGTCACCCAGGCTGGAGTGCAGTGGCACGATCTTGGCTCACTGCAACCTCTGCCTCCTGGGTTCAATCAATTCAATCAACTCCCTGCCTCAGCTTCCTGAGTAGCTGGGATTACAGGCGCCCGTCACCACACCTGGATAATTTTTGCATTTTTAGTAGAGATAGGTTTCACCATGTTGGTCAAGCTGGTCTTGAACTCCTGACCTCAAGTGATCCACCCACCTTGGCCTCCCAAAGTGCTGAGATTGCAGGTATGAGCCACCATGCCCAGCCCTTGCCTCTATTTTTTAAAATAAAATAAAAGGTGCATCCGTGTGGACCTGCGGCATTTTCTATCTGTGTCGACCTCATGCCTGCCCCTCCCTTCTAGAAGACCAGCAACCCAAGGGCTCACTGATCTCCTGCACCCAAGACAGTGCCTAAGGCAGAGAAGGGACTCAATCTATATTGGTGGAATGAATGAATGAATGATGACGTTGGAGAGGCTTGACCTTTTCACGAGACTCCCCTATATCCCAGCACCCTCTGCAAGACTGAAGCCCACCCCAATTCAAACCCACACAAAGTCCACCCCCACTTCTGGGTCACCCTCCCTGCATCTTCAACTCCTAGATGGACCCCATCTCTCTCTCTCCAACCTCCCAGAGCTCTGAGTCACTTTGTCTCTGTTGGGACCCTCTCAGTTATCCCCAGGAGGACCATCTCGCAGGCCCCTGTCAGGCCCCCTCAGGGGCAGCATGCGGATGCTGTTCACCGTTGCATCCTCAGCATGCCAGGGTACAGATGGTAGATTCTCCTAACAACAGCACGGTGTGTGGAGTGAATGCTTTGAAGGATCTTCCAGCCCTAACAAGGCTTCTCTTCCCTCTTCTGGTGCCTGGAATCCACCATGGCATCAGCCTGCAGGAAGTGTGGTGTCCCTGGAAGCCCCCACCTGGGGAAGATGAGAAGGAACTCCTTGCCCAGCCCCTGGAGCCGTGAGTGTGTGGGCGGGCAGAGCACAGGCACGCTCTTGTCCCCTTGAGCCCCAGGAGGTAGCCACAGCAGGCACTGCCCTTGTCCCCATGCTACAGGTTGGGAAACTGAGGCTTATATGTCAAGGAGGGTTGCAAGCTGAGTGACTTGCCCGAGATGCCTGCTGCTGCTTTGTGGAGGAGCCCAGAATCAACTCCAAGGGTCTCTGACTTCAAACCCCACTGTCTTCATTCCACACCATTTTGGGGGCCACGTTTAGGCCCTGGCCCACCTATCTTAGATTCATCGAGGGAACTGATTTGTGAAGTAGACTCCCAGGCCTCAGCTGGGAGGTTCTGTTTCAATGGATCTGGGTAGGGGCCTGGGACTCCAACTTTGGAACCAGCTTCCAAGTTGATCCTGATGCTTTCTGAGCTGGGAGGCCCCGGATCTGCAGCCTGCTGCTTGTAAGGACCTGAGACAAGAGCTCAGGACTCAGGAGTTTTGGAATCAAGAGTGACCTGGTGTCTGCGTCCTGAAGGGGCCCTGCTTGATGGAGACTCGGGCTCCTGCCTCTGCCCCCCTTCCTATATGGGGGCTGCTGCCAGCGAGCACGGCTTTGCTGGTAAAGTCTTTATCGGGAATGTCGCCTAATGCATTCATATCAAACAATAGCTCCTCATACATCATCCCTGCCAGAGGCCACCTCTGCTAAGACAGGCACAGTCCATTACCCTGACGGGTGCAGGCCGTGCACAAAACAGATAACAGGTCCCGGCTGTGCAGGGTGACGTGGGGTGGGGAGTTGTCACAGGCCCCCAGCGAGCACCTAGGGGACCCTGGGCAGCCGCCACCCCAGCAGTCAGGACATGGGACGTCTGAGGTCCCAACCTCGTGGGGCAGTAGATTGGATGTTGGTGGACAGCCAGGCTCTGCCTCCTCCAGGAAGCAAGCCAACCTCTCTGAGCCTCTTTCCCCCATGTGTCAAAGGGGGTTAGGAGTAGGACCTGTGTCACAGAGGGCTGCTTGTGGGGCCTGAGACAGGAGACTGGTAAAGTGTGAGGCGGATGCCCAGGGAAAAGAAGACATCTGATAAACGGTGGCTTCACCAACCATTTTATTACCAGGGTCCCGTTGATGGCGCCTGCCCCTGCCCAGGGACAGCCTTCAGAAAGATAATGGTCTTCGTTATCTCCAGGCTTCTGCGGGCATGGAGGGACAATTCTCACTCCCTCCTGACTGCTGTGTCCCCAGAAGCACAGCCTGAGACAAGGACTGGAAAACAAGTCATTTATTTTGGAGATGAAGCTCACACCAGTCGGAGATGGGGAAACGGAGGCAGGAGGAGGGGCAGCGGAGACAGGCCGTGTGATAAAGCTGGACAATAGCTGTGGGACACCTGGGTGCTGTCCCCTGGGCCACAGTGTGGGACACACACTTCAAGGGGCTGGGGGCTGGAGAGCTGATGGAACATCTCCCATCACCATTGGGACTGCTCCAGGGGACAGTCATTCTCGAACACCTCTGGCTTGGTGTGTAGGTGGCAAGGCAGGCTTGAGAGAAAGCCCTTGGGCAGGGAAACGCAGGTGCTGGTAGCTAGAGGCCGGGCTCGCGTGTACCACGTGGTAAGGGTCCGGGACATGGGTGGGGCACTATTAGGGGCCTAATTGTGTTCCTCTACATTCATATATGAAAATCCCAGTCCTCACGACCTCAGAATGTGACTGCACTTGGAGACAGGGCCTTTACACCGGTAATTAAGGTAAAATGAGGTCACTGGAGGTGAGCTCTAATCCAACATGACTGACGTCCTCACAAGAAGAGGTGATTAGGACCCAGACGCACAAAGGGAAAAGCCTGGATGAAGACACCAGGAGGCAGCCAGCTACAAGCCAAGGAGGGACCACAGAAGAAATCATCCCCCCAATGCTTGAGTTTAGACTTCCAGCCTCCAGAACTGTGAGCGAGTCAGCTTCTGTTGATGAAGCCACCGAGGTGGTGACATTTTGTTTTGGCAGCCTAAGCAATGAACACAGGCACTGCCAGCTCCTCCTCTCTCATTCCTGGCCATTCACCCTTCTTACTGGCAAAGAGTCAAGCCTGCTCTCGATCCAGCCGCCACCACCCTGTCTGAGAGCCTCAAGCTTCCCCAGTCCTCTTCTGCCTCAAGATCTTGGCCTTTGCAATTCTCTCCACCTGGAATGCCGTAAGCCCAGATCTTCATGTCTTCATTCTTCCTGTCTCTGCTCACTGGTCCTCTCTGTGCAGAGGTCCTTCCTGACCCCTTCATCCTTCTCTTTCACCTTACCCTGCTGCATTTTCTTCCGTGCACTCCGCCGGTCCTGCCTTGTTTGTTTACTGCCGTCTCCCTCCACTGAAATGCAGGTTTGTGATGGCTGAAGCCTTACCTGTCTTGCTAGTTACTTTGACCTCAATACCCAGAACCGTGCCTCCATTAGAGTAGGGATCAGCAAATCTGGGGAGAGTCAACATGAGTTCAAGAGTGGAGCCTGACCACCCAACTCCCCATGCAGTCAGCTCTTGAGAGTGTTTCAAAGCTGTTTGCATTTCCTCCTTCCCTTCAGCCCAGTACAGGCACATAGTAGGTGCTCAATAAATCTTTGAAAAGGAAGAACAAGGTCTATGGGGGAGCTGTCTTTATTCATCTGTATTCCTGGTGGGTTTTCCTTTGCTTTTCACCTAGAAAGTTTAAAGCTAAGGGTGTGCTTTAAACTCAGAGATCCTCCCCTCTCCACATCTTCCAGGAGGAGGTCAGCAGCTGAGTGCCTGGGGGGCCAGGAAGCATGGTACCCTGCCACTCAGGACCAGAAAGCACAAAAGGCAGCTGGATCCCACTCAAGGAGTACGGGGAAGAGAAAGAATCATCAGATTATTTCAGAGTCACTGAGGACCACAGTGAAAACCAAGGAGATTTTGCTGATGCCAGAAGCAGTGGGGGGTTGGCGACATAGGTGCCCTGGTAAGGGAGGAGGAGATCTCTGTTCCTGCTGGTCCCACCAGCCACACTAAGCACTTTTTAGCATGAGCTCACTGGATCTTCACCCCAGCTCTGTGAGGCAGCCTGGGGTGGTGGTTAAAGTGGAAACTCCAGAGCTCTGTCTCCTGAGTTCAAATCCTAGCCCCACAACTCGAAGGCTGTGTCTTTGGGGAACTGTATGAAGCTCTCTGGGCCTGTCTACTTTAGTCTGGGAAATGGGTGATGGCGACTATTTCAGACAGTCGTTACAAGGACTGAAGGTGAAACCTGATGCTTTGAGTCTGAACCCAGTTAGAATTGGTTCTCCAGAATTCCCAGTTAACCTTGCACATGACCGTTCTGCGTGTCATCGAATACGTTGTACTCTGTCTTAGATGTTGCGGCAGGGCGTTTACAGCTTCCTGAGCCCTTGAACAGTGCGATGTCAGTGGCAGCTATGATTATTGTTAATCTCATTTTAAAGATGACAAACCGGTGTCTGAGCTGGCAGTTGGCAGAAGCCCATGGGCACTTTGGTGGCCCCGAGGCCTGAGGACAAGGGTGGATTTAGACATGTCAGCCTGCGCCAGGGGCTGTTGGCTGATCCAGAGGGGCAGCAGCTTCATTGCCTGCCCTGATCTCAATCAGCTAAGTCAAGTGAAGGAAAAACACAATTGTAAGCCGGGGCTCTATCCGCTGCTCTGTGGACAGCCGTGCTGGGCTGGGTCTCTTCCCTCCGGGCCCAGAGGCTGAGAGTCGGATGGCCACCGTCCACTTAAATCCACCAGAAAAGCACACCTGCGGCAGACAGGGACGGAGATTGGGTTTGGGGGTTGCGTGGCGGCCAGGAGAGTAGGGAGTGGGCCAGGCACTCTGTGGCACGTGATTAAAGACCTCAGTAATTGTGTCTGACGGGGACTCATCCCCAGGGCTGGACAGGAGGGGGATCCCAAAGCCCAGATGTGGCCCAGGGTCAGAGGCTGGCGGGGGGTGGGGAGCACCCCCTTGTAGCTCCTGAGCAGCGAGTCCTGTGGTTCCAGAAGATGGTGCCATACATCACTCGACACGCCTCTCCATGGGACCAGCCGGGCTGACAGCAGCCATTTATCTGAATGTCATTGGCAGTAAACTGGTGCAGGGGAGGGCGGTGAGGAGGGAGGGGACTGGGGACCAAGTTGGGAGAGGAGGGGGTCCTTGGGAATTTCCCAGAGGCCCATCCACAGCCACAGCCTTGGGTGAGGGGAGCAGGCAGGGCAGTGATAAGGCCACTGTGGGGAGATGGCAGCGCTGTCCATGGTGCCAAACGCCACCTTCTTTCTCACCGGGGACACTGGCAGCAGAGGTGGAGGTGAACTCAGTGCTAACCTGGAAGTCAGGAGGGACCAGCTCCCGTGGAGAGACACTCTGGCAGGGGAGGAGGGGCCTGTCATAGACCCTCATGGTTATGAGCATGGAATTCGAACTTTGTAGCCATAATCCTGTTGTCTTCTTTCATTTAAAGAATATGAGCCAGGCACGGTGGCTCACACCTCTAATCCCAGAGCTTTGGGAGGCTGAGGCAGGTGGATCACTTGAAGTCAGGAGTTCGAGACCAGCCTGGCCAACATGGTGAAACCTGTCTCTACTAAAAATACAAAAATTAGCCAGTCGTGGTGGCACTCGTCTGTAATCCCAGCTACTCAGGAGGCTGAGGCAAGAGAATCACTTGAACCCGGGAGGCAGAGGTTGCAGTGAGCCAAGATTGCACCGCTGCACTCCAGCCTGGGCGACAGAATGAAACTCCATCTCAAAAAAGTAAAAATCAAGAATGTGGCTGGGCACAGTGGCTCACGCCTCTAATCCCAGCACTTTGGGAGGCCTAGATAGATGGGCTGCTAGAGCTCAGGAGTTGGAGACCAGCCTGTCCAACATGGCGAGACCCCGGCTCTACCAAAAATACAAAAAATTAGCTGGGTATAGTGGCGCATGCGCGTAGTCCCAGCTACTCGGGAGACTGAGCCAGGAGGATAGTTTGAGCCCAGGAAGCAGAGGCTGCAGTGAGGCAAGATTGTGCCACTGCCCTCCAGCCTAGGTGACAGAGAGAAACCCTGTCTCAAAAAAAGAAAGAATACACAATCTAAAGTAAGCATTTCACCACTGGTTGTGTGACCCAGGGCAAGTGACTTCACCTCTCTGATCCTCAGTTTCCTCATCTGTAAATGAAGGTGATAATCATAGCTGCTCCACTGGATCATGGGAGGATTCAGGGAGCTAATGAGCAGTGCCTGGCTCGTGGTGAGTGCTCAGTAAGTCTTAGCTGGTGTTAGTGTCGTTTTTAACACTATGAAGCTCTGATAAGCAATACCAGGGGGAGCCGGGCTTCATTTAGAGAGCCAGGGAAGACCCGATTAAAGCTTGCATGGGGGAGGGTATAAAGCATTCCAGGCAAAACAGATGGCACAGAGGTCCTGAGGCAGGAAAGGGCAAGACACCATCCAGCAGCTAAAAGGAAGCCAGAGGGGCTGGGCAAATCCCCAAACCTCAGTTTCTTAATGTGTTAGATCAGCATACTAGTAGGACCTATTTCCTTCGAGGTATGATGGTTAAGTGAGACTGTGTTTAAAGTTTCCAGCATAAGGCGAGGTGTGGTGGCTCGTGTTTGTCATCCCAGCCCTTTGGGAGGCTGAGGAGAGCAGATTGCTTGAGTTCAGGAGTTTGAGACCAGCCTGGGCAACATGGCAAAGTCTTGTCTCTACAAAACATTTTTAAAATTAGCTAGGTGTGGTGGTGCACACCTGTAGTCCCAGTTACTCGGGAGGCTGAGGTGGGAGGATCACTTGAGCCCCAGCATTAGAGGCTGCAGTGAGCCATGATGGTGCCACTGCACTCCAGCCTGGGTGACAAAGTGAGACCGTGTCTCAAAACAAACAAAAAAAACACAGGGTGAGTCAAAGAAAGCACGTTTATAGCCTAAATTTGTCATGCACTCAGTAGGTGTTCAATAAATCAGGCCCCTTTCCCTTGGGAAGTCTCTCTCCACCTCTGCTCTCCAGAGCCACTCCCTCCTCTGTCTCTCTGCCTCGACCTCCCTGCTTGGAGTTTAGACCTTGCTAGGCTAGGCTGGGACCCTGGGACCTGAGACCTAGATCCCTCTAGTTTAAGAAGAAGCTGAGTCTCGCCCAAATCTAAGCACCACCCTCCATCCCTCCTCCTGCCTGCCTGGGGACCCAGGATCACAAAGCACACAGGTGGCTGGTATGGGAGGCACGTGTTACCAGCCTTGTCACCACTGCTGCCACTGTGCGCTCCTCCTGTCTGTGGTATCAGAAAACCCTAGGAGCCAGGTGACAGAATTCCCCAGGGTCTGTGCCTGCTTCAGGAATGGTGGCTGTGACTCAGAGGTGCAACCAGGTTCAGCTGATGGTAGATGCTCCAGTGAAACAGGCAGAAAAGACGCAACAGGAGGCCAGAGCCAGAGGTGGCCTTGGAGGTCAGCCCAACAGTGTTCAGTGGGGAAACTGAGTCCTAGGTGATGGAAGGTCACATAGCAAGGTGCTGGGACCCAAGTCTGCTGACTAGAAGAGATTCATGACACCTGGATGGTCGTGTTGGCTCACGCCTGTAATCCCAGCACTTTGGGAGGCCAAGGTGGGTGGATCACCTGAGGTCAGGAGTTCGAGATCAGCCTGGCCAACATGGTGAAACCCTGTCTCTACCAAAAAATAAAAAAAATTAGCCCGATATGGTGGAGCATGCCTGTAGTACCAGGGCTTGGGCAGCTGACATGGGAGAATCACTTGAACCTGGGAGGCGGAGGTTGCAGTGAGCCGAGATCGCGCTATTGCACTCCAGCCTAAGCAACAGAGTAAGACTCCATCTCAAAAAAAAAGAAAATGAGAGAGATTCATGACACCTTTCTTCCAGAACAAAGTCTAGGGCAGGGACATCAGAGCTCAAGCATCATATTCCCTGGCCTTCCATATCCCCTGGGTCATGGAAAGAGGATGGCACTGGAGGCCTACAGGCTGTATTTCTGTCCCTGTTCTACCACTTACTGTGTGTCCTCAGGCAAGTTGCTTAGCCTCTCTGGGCCTCCAGTTCATCATCTGGAAAGTGGGAATAAATCCTTTGCCAACGTTAAATGAGAATTTATGTAAAACGTCCAGTTCATAATGGATTCGTAAAAGTCTTTTTTTTTTTTTTCTTTTAAAATGGAGTCTTGCTCTGTCACCCAGGCCAGAGTGCAGTGACGCGATCTCGGCTCACCGAAACTTCCACCTCCTGGGTTCAAGCGATTCTCCTGCCTAAGCCTCCTTAGTAGCTGGGATTACAGATATGCATCACCACGCCCAGCTAATTTTTGTATTTTTTTTAGTAGAGACAGGGTTTCACCATGTTGGCCAGGCTGGTCTCAAATTCCCGACCTCAGGTGATCCACCTGCCTTGGCCTCCCAAAGTGCTGGGATTGCAGGCGTGAGCCACTGCTCCTGGCCGAAAGTCTTTTTTTTTTTTTTTTAAGATACTTATATCTGGCTTCCATTCAAAAGGGCTTAGAAGTGACTTAGAAATATATACCATGATGCTAAAGCAGGAAATATCCTGATGAGGGGAACATGACAGATGGTGGGATAAGGTCCCATATGTCAGCAATGGGTGAACATGGGCTCCGAGTTTCCTGGCAGCCAAAGCAAAGAGAGATATGCAGCCATTATATGACTCCTGGAGTCCCTCAGCTGAGAAACTACTAGTTGCTTAGGGGAGAAAAAATTGGTTCCTCATAGTCATGGGATGTGAGAAATACCTCCTGTGAGGCTTCAAGAATGAGCACTGTAAAAGCTGTGTTCATTCTCTTTCCTCTCCACACTCTCAGTCCTTCTCTAGCTACTCATTAGGGTCACCCAGACCCTACAACCTCAGCTGATGACATCATGGCTAAGAGCCGAGGCCCTGAAGACAAAACCAGGCTCCATCCCTGTGCAGCCCTGGTGACTTCCCCTCTCTGAGCCTCAGTTTCTTCATCTGTAAAATGGGGAGGGAGGATTTATAATGCTAACTATCTCACCGGTTGCCTCAAAGATTCTAGGAGTTATCTTCCATAAAGAGTTTGGAATGAAGTCTGGTACACCGTAAGTGCACAATAAATGGTGGCTCTTACAGGAGTAACTCAAAAAATGGTCAATGAATGACTATCACAGGGCATCTTCTCTCCCAAACTGTCCTTTCTGTGCTTCTCGGCAGTAGGCTTTTTCCCCAAACCAGACTGAAACTGCCTGTGGGGTGTGTGTGTGTGTGTGCGTGTGTGTGTGTGGGTTTTAATCAATTCCAGGGTTTGTGGGAGCCAAAAAGCCCAGGTTAATGGAACAGAGCCGAATCCCCTGTGAATTTCAAATCCTCCTTGAAAGGCCTTTGCTTTTTCCTGCTCAGCCACTGGGAAGCTGCTGCCTCCACTCGGGGAGGAGAAATTGAATAATTGATGCAATTTGAATAACACTAGGATTTGTAATGATATTGAAATGTAAAGATAAAAAGGGGCGTGAACAGGCGCTGATAGCGGAAGGGAAAGTTGTTAATAGGCACTTAGGGGCTGGTGTTGGCAGGAACACGCCACTGGAAGGACACGCTGAAAAGGCATTTAAGAGAGGAGGCACAGGGGTGGGGGTGAGCTGGGAAACCTCCACCCAATGAGAGGGAAAAACCATATTCATAAATAAGATGCAGAAATTTCTCCCGACTCAGCAGCGCTAACAGTTAGAGAGTGGATAATTATTTAAATGCCAAATCATTCTGTTCATTAGAATCCCAAATCATAGCTAAAGAAACTGATTTTCCAGGGCAGGGCTGAGGAGGGCTGGAGGAGGAGAGAGGTGGCTGGAGGAGCAGGAAATCAGGGGAGAGTCTCCCCAACCTCTGGTCCATGCCAAGGGTAAGATGAAACACAACAGATGGGAAAGTGACTTCAAACGTGGGAGAGACTTGGGTTCCAGTCCAGGACCTGGTGCTTCTGGCAGTGGCCCAGGGGCACATTACCTTACCTCTCTGAGCCTTAGTTTGCCCAGCTGAAAAATGGGGTTAATGGAAGGACCTACTGTAACCTTCATAGGTTTGATACTCAAGGCCTGGCGCAACTCAAGACACAGAGACGTGGGGTTGCGGCAGAGAAAGAGGTTGAATTATAGGGTCACTGAGCGAGGGGATGGGAAGAAACCTCAAATCCATCTCCCAGAGGAGTTTCGGGCTGGCGTTTCTAAGGGTTTGGGGGTGGGCTGAGGTGTGGAGATTGCAGACTGGAGGAAGAGTGCAGGGTGAAGTTGGGGCAGGGAGAGGCAGCAGCTCTATTCTCACGCTGATTCTGTTCCTCTGTCAGGGCTGCTGGAATTTGAGGTCTGAAAAATACCTTAAGCGATCCTTAAATTATAATGTCAGAGATCCTGTCTATAAGAACAACGGGAAGGCAGGTCAATTCTTAAACCGTCCTATGAATTCGAGCTATAGAAACAGTGCAGACACAGTGGTCAGTATCCAGTGCAACAAGGAAATGGGCCAAGCGCAGCCTGATGAATGCATAATTATAACTATATTTCTGCCTGGAACCCAGAATGTCCTTCTTGTCAACCTGGTGGGGATGGTTTTATTACTTCGTAGGCATTGAGTGTTCTCTGCTATTAATAAGGTATGATCTTGGGTGGGACTGAGAAAGGGTGGAGGAGGGAGATGGCTGAGGCTGGCGGGGGCGGGGGTGATAGAAAGGACTCTGATGGGCCCCAAGTTGAGCCCTTTTCTCCCTCCTCATTCCTCCCCTCCCTCCGGCAGTCACAGCCATAGGAGCTGACTTGAGAGGTAGATACTGAGTCCCAGAGACCATAAGGGACTTGTGCAATAGAGCACAGTAAGCCGCTGGCAGAGCCAGGGACCCCATGCATCCTATAATTCCTCAACTCCCAGCCTGACCTGGCCGCCCTCCAGGGTGGGCACCCGCTCAGCCCCCTGGGAACATTATCAACTGTGGACAGGAGTCACAAGGGCAAATCGGTAACAATCTGATTATGCAAGGGACTCCAGGCTGGCTGGCGCCCCTTCCCAAGGCAGATGGCCAGGCTGCCCCTCGGACACAAGTCAGTGAGGTCCTGCAGCAGTGGCTGGGCTCAGTTGGGACAGGAAATCTCAAACCAAGTAAGCAACACGTGCCTGTGAGCTCTGGCTCTGAGGATGGTGAGAGCAGTAGTAAGGCAGCCGCACACGCGTGAGCGCGACAGCATCTGCTGGCTTTTATTCTATACCAGGACCTTATGCTAAGTGTTCTACACCATCTAGGTGTTATAACAACCCCATGAGTGGTGACAGTGGGGAAACTGAGGCCCAGAGACTCGAGGTCACTAGTTCACATAGCCCCAGAGCTATGAAACAAAGGTTTGCGCCTAAGTCTGCCTTTGACTTCTGAGAGAAACCCAAGACTCTCAGAGTAACTCTGGGCAGCTCCCAAGCCTCAGTCCTTGACCAGCGCCTTACTTCCTCTTCGCCTTGGCTCTGGGAAGTCCCGTAGGTGAGACCCTTCACAGCCCCACAAAGAGGTGAAGAAGGAGCTGGGATTCAGGCATAGGTTCACAGGTTGCTCTGAATCTCACTGTTATGGAACCCCCACTGGCTTTTTTTTTTTTTTTTTGAGACCGAGTCTCACTCTGCCACCCAGGCTGGAGTGCAGTGGTGCCATCTCAGCTCACTGCCACCTCCACCTCCTGGGTTCAAGCAATTCTCCTGCCTCAGCCTCCCAAGTAGCTGGGATTACAGGTGCCCACCACCATGCCCAGCTAATGTTTATATTTGCAGTGGAGATGGGTTTCACCATGTTGGCCAGGCTGGTCTCGAACTCCTGACCTCAGGTGATCCGCCTGCCTTGGCCTCCCAAAGTGTTGGAATTACAGGCATAAGCCACCGTGCCCGGGTCCCTATCTGGCTCTCTCTGGAGCCTCAGACCCCACCATGTTCCATCCCACCTTGCCGACTTCCACCAGCCCCACCAGCATCCCACCCTGTGGCCTCCCGGTCACCTAGGAGAGCTTCCTGGGTGCTACTTCCACCATTCCTTCAAATAGCACTTCAAGTGGCCACTCTTCAGGCCCAACAAGCCTGGGGAACCAGCCACAAGCTCCCGCGTGGGCCCCCTGCTTGCTGAAGGTCACCCTGGTACTGACACTCAGCCTAGGTTGGGGGCCAGGCCTGCCAGGCTGGCCTAAGTAGTAATTGAAATATTAGCTCTAGGAGCATGTCAGTGACTCTGTGCTGGACTCTGTGCTGGCAGGCAGCTCCTCTGGCTGGGAGGCAGGGCCCTCTCCTTTCCCGGGGAGCCACACAGAGAGAGCCGAGAAGCACTCGGAGCTGGGCCAGCCAGAGGATCTGGGTTGAACTCTGCCTGCGTCGCTGTGCGGCCTTGATCAAGTCTCTTCCCCTCTCTGGGCCTTTGTATTATAAAATGGAAGCATCCATCCTTCCCGCTAATCCCATGACTGGGATTAGCCTGGGGCCTGGCAAACAGTAGGTGCTAAATAAATGCTCGATGGGATTCACTAGAACGATTGTTTTCCAAGGTGAGATAGCTGTTCTACCTGCCCAGAGTCCCAGGAGTTGCTTGTTATAAATGCAAACTCCTGGGCCCCACCTGGAACGGCAGGTTCTGGGGCCTTGGAGTCCACATTTGTGACAAGCATCCCCAGTGACCCCCTAGCTGGCACTGCCCAGCACCCCTGCTTCCTGGTGAGGTAGGAGGAGCCTAGGCTTTGGGGCAGGCAGCTGAGCCTCAGTTTGCTAACACATCAGTGAGAACAGAAATATTCACCTCCTGGGTCTTTGAGGAGGAATGAGATATCAATCATGACCCATAATAAGTGCCCGGAAAATAGGCCAGGCGCAGTGGCTCAAGCCTGTAATCCCAGCACTTTGGGAGGCTGAGGCAAGTGGATCTGTTAAGGTCAGGAGTTCGAGACTAGCCTGGCCAACATGGTGAAACCTGTCTCTACTAAAAATACAAAACTTAGCTGGGTGTGGTGGTATGCACTTGTAATCCCAGCTACTTGGGAGGCCAAGGCACAGTGATCGCTTGAACCCAGGAGGTGGAGGTTGCAGTGAGCCGAGATCTCACCCCTGCACTACAGCCTGGGCGACAGAGTGAGAGTCTGTCTCAAAAAAAAAAAAAAAAAAGTACCCAGGAAATGATATTCCCCCTTCCACCCACCCATGCGCCTCTGGTGGAGGACCAAGCACACATCAGCACCCCACCCCCAAAGTGGGGACAAGGGGCTCTCTTGCCCCTCGGGAGCCTTGTCAGCAGGGCCCGCTCCAAATCGATCTTTTCCCCTCGTTTTTGCAGACAGCGTCAGCATCTCGGGGCGGGTGAAGAAAATGCTAGCGTCAGCACACCACACGCCCCAACCAGACACCGCTGCTCTTTATTAATTAACCGCCAGATGTTAGTTTTGCATCTTTTATCACAGGGAGGTTTGTCATTGGGACCTTGTACGTCAGGCCATCAGAGAGAGGCAGGAAAACATCCCTTGGGGGAGCTGGGGTTGGCAGGGAGCCGGGAAGGAGGGCATGAAGCCAGGTGTCCGGCCCTCTCCCCTGTGGGGCATGCAGCCCCCGGACCAATGCACGCCTCTGCCCTGGCCACCCCAGCCCCCAGTGTCTCCCTGGCAGTGGCCACAGCAGCCAGCCATCTGGTCCTTCAAGAAAGGTCCCTGAGGAGGCTACTTGGGCACCAGTTCACTGGGGCCACCTTGGGAAGCAAAACAGCCCCAGCCCTACTCCCCGGAGGTCACAGTCTGCTGGAGAGACAGCCACAATCCAGTAAACCCACATCAATAACATGATGACAAATTGTGATCTATGTCATGAAGGAAACTGACAAGCTTCAGAGAGAGGGCAGACAGCAGGCAGGGGTCCTAATTTAGATGAAGCACTTCCCCTGGGGAGGTGACATTTAAGTGGAGTCGTGAAAACGGAGCCAGGGGCAGAAGGTTCCAGGCAGAGGACATGGCAAGGACAAAGGCCCTGGGGCAGGATTGAGCTTGGCATGCTTAAGGAACTGAACAAAGATCCGCAAGGCTGGAGCGTGGTGGAGACAGCCACCAGGCTGACGGGCTCGGCTGGGCCCAGACCAGGGGTCCTCAGGGGGCATGGGGAGGATCATGAAATTCTTGTCTGGAGGGCACTGAGGAGCCACAGCAGGCTTTGGAGCAGGGGAGCGACATAGTAAAGGGATTTTCACATTAGGAAGGTCCCTCTCTCTGCAGAGCAAGAAACAGCTTGGCTGTGATATGGTCAATTGCAAAGGATAGCAGGACCCAAACAATGGCTTCAGAAGGACACAGCATGTTCCACGTGCTTCGTGGCTGCCGGGCAGGATTCACACTTGAGTTTAGGGGGCAGAAATGGCAAGTCTTATTCCCCCGTCAGATATGGGGGTATGGAAGAGTGAAGCGTCTAGAGGGCTCTGAGTTCCTCACTCCAGCCACTCCTGACTCTTTTCATGCTCCTGACTGGAATTAAGGGTTGTCAGCATTTTACAGATGAAGAAATGGAGGCCCAGAGTCACACAGGAGTGTGCTCAAGGTCCCATCGCTAGGAGCAGGCCTTGCATTTGAACCAGGTCTGCCTGCCACCGTATGTCTTTCCTGTGAACAGCTGCTCTAACTCAGGCAGGTGGCAGGTAATAGTTCACCTTTACCCTGCTGCTTTGCAATGCCTACATCATCCTCTCCCAGGCACCCAGCAAAGGCCACTGGGCAGAGCAGAGAGAGAGGTCTGCCTCGCTATCTGACCTGACCGGGCAGGTGGTCAATAAGTCCCAGCTCCACGCCCAATCAGCTCAAACCCTCAGCTTGTCCAGGGGACTGTAATCAACTACAGGTCAGCGTCATCTCCCTGCAAATAGATATGGCCCCATTACTCCAGGTTATTATTTTTTGCCTGATCCACGCGCCATTGGATAAACAGGTGATTACTTCTCCCCCCAATTCAGTTTCTGATTTGCATATAATAAATGTCACCCCAGGAAATGTGTGTATATTGTGTTGTGTGTGTGTGTGCATGCACACACACGCATGCATCGGGGCTTGGAAAAGAGAACTTATGTCTTATTTATGAGGAATAAACAGAAGCACAAGCTCGCATAATCAACACATATTTAATCTGGCTCTTATTCACCCTTTTGACTCTAATTAGGCTGGGCCTGTGAGTGGCTGTGTGTGTGTCTGTGTGTGTGTGCGTGTGCACAGGATCTCTAGCCCACCCTGGTCAGGGCTGACGTTTGGGACTTAGACGGCTGAAGACATCACCTGACCCTAGGAGCTCACCCTGTGTGTTCCTCAAGAGGTAGCTGGGGGAATCCAGACTTAAGATCTGGAAGGAGGGTATTTGATTCCTCCAACAAGTTTGCAGTGCCGTTTTTTAAAATATTGCCAAAATGTGCCTGAGCCATCCAAAGTATCTGCAACCAGCAATATAAATTGTGCAGCAAGCTGGGCGCGGTGGCTCACGCCTGTAATCCCAGCACTTCGGTAGACCAAGGTGGGTAGATCACAAGGTCAAGAGGTCGACACCATCCTGGCTAGCATGGTGAACCCAGTCTCTACTAAAAATACAAAATTAGCTCGGCGTGGTGTCACGTGCCTATGGTCCCAGCTACTCAGGAGGCTGAGGCAGGAGAATCGCTTAAACTCGGGAGGCAGAGGTTGCAGTGAGCGAAGATTGCGCCACTGCACTCCCGGCTGGCGACAGAGACTCCATCTCAAAAATAATAAAAAATAACAAATTGTGCAGCATTAGCCATAGTTCTATTTGCAGTGACATTTAACATCACATGTTTTTTAGCAAGGTAGAAAAGTGAAAGTTAAAAAAAAAAAAAGGCCAAGCACACTCAAGGTCACATGCTCACACATGCCAGAGCCAAGACTTGAACAGCCCAGGTCAGTGCCGCTTCATCATGCTGGCTTCCTGATCACGATGGGAAAGAGAAAACGGGGAAACCATCAGTGTGCTCACCAGCTACCCTGCAGCTCCTGTTCCAGTGAGAGAAACTGACCAGAAAAGGGGAGGGATTCATCCGTGGTCATGCACAAGACCACACAAAGCTTGAATTCAAATCCTGGTCTTACTCTTTTGTTATAGTCCCTATTTTGTGGACTGGAAATTCAGTCAGGGCACAGCAGGGACGGCTTGTATTTATTTGCTCCATGATGACTGGACATTTGGAGTGGCTTGAATGACTAGAAATAGGTCCCAATTCTGCCAGGTGCGGTGGCTCTCGCCCGTAATCCCAGCACTTTGGGAGGCCAAGACGGGCAGATCACTTGAGTCCAGGAGTTCAAGACCAGCCTGGCCAACATGAAAAAAACCCTGTCTCTACAAAATATACAA
This sequence comes from Alouatta palliata, assembly GCA_004027835.1. Lineage (NCBI taxonomy): Eukaryota > Metazoa > Chordata > Mammalia > Primates > Atelidae > Alouatta > Alouatta palliata. Next base: position 25,088 of record PVKV010019217.1, read on the forward strand.
AAATTAGCCGGGTGTGGTAGCACAAGCCTGTAGTCCCAACTACTTGGGAAGCTGAGGAAGGAGGATCGCTTGAGCTTGGGTGGTCGAGGCTGCAGTGAGCAGTGATTGCACCACTGCACTCCAGCCTGGGTGACAGTGAGACCCAGTCAAAAAAGAAAAAGAAAAAATGTTCCAGTCGAATGGATTTTCTTGATTTTCCTCCAAGTTGATGCTGAAATGCCCACTGTGGCTGTTTCACCCACACATCTGACTCCCGAAATCAATGGCTGGGACATCCAGAGCTGGCTGAACATGTCCCTCCTCTCCACCCAGCCTCTCCACTTCCCCGGCTTTGGACTTCCTCACAATATGGCAGTCTCAGAGTAGTTAGACATCTTAGGTGTCAACAGGCTTCCACCAGAGAAAACATTCTGAAATCGTGGGTGTGTTTTCTATTTTAGGATGCTTGTTTGTTTCTATGAAGACATTGTTTTCATAAAAACACAAATGATGAGTGTGTGGTGTAAAAATTCAAACAGCAGGCTGGGCATGGTGGCTCACACCTGCAATCCCAGCACTTTGTGAGGCCCAGGCAGTTGGATCATCCGAGGTCAGGAGTTCAAGACCAGCCTGGCCAACATGGTGAAACCCTGTCTCTACTAAAAATACAAAAAATGACCTAGGCACGGTGATGGGCACCTGTAATCCCAGCTACTTGGGTGGCTGAGGCAGGAGAATTGCTTGAACCTGGGAGGTGGTGGTTGCAGTGAGCCAAGATCACGCCATTACACTCCAGCCTGGGCGACAAGAGCAAGACTGTCTCAAGAAAAAGATAAAATTCAAACAGTATGGGAAAGTATAAAGACCAGAGAAAAAAAATCAATCAGAATTCCACCACATAGAAATGAATGTTTGGTGAACTTCAATCAAGGAATTCTTCTACAGCCAAATTAAAAATTGAAGGATGGACAGATAAATGAGTGACGGGTAGAAGGACAGGTGGACAGATATATGAGTGGTGACTGAGTTGATAGAGAGAAAAAATAAAAGAAATTGGGGAGGCCAAGGCAGGTGGATCACTTGAGGTCGGGAGTTCAAGACCAACCTGGCCAACATGGCAGAACCCTGTATCTACTAAAAAATACAAAAAAATTAGCTGGGTGTCATGGGAGTTGCCTGTAATCCCAGCTACTCGGGAGGCTGAGGCGAGAGAATTGCTTGAACCTAGGAGCAGAGGTTATAGTGAGCTGAAGTTGTGCCACTGCACTCCAGCCTGGGCGACAGAGTGAGACTCTGTCTTAAAAAAAAAAAAAAAAAAAAAAAAAGAGAGAGAGAGAAGAAGAAGAAGAAAATAATTCTGACTGTTGAGGATTCTAAGAGTTGAGGAAAGGGACAGCTAAGGTTGTGTGGATGTTGGAAAAGTGATAGTAAGAAACCTGTCTCTCCAGACCCTCACTCTAGCCACTCAGCAGCCATGACTAAAGCTGATCTGCTGCCAAGTCCGGCCCAACGGGATGGTAGAGCATTCTAGAAACAGACCACTTCCTTCTGGTGAGTCATCTAAGAGGAGATGGTCTCTAGTACGGGGGCCTCCACCACACAGAGTCAGGACGGCTTGCCCTCGACCGTCCCTCCATGCTAGTCACCTGCCTGCATCCGCCTGCAGCTCGAACTCTCATCCTTCCCTGCCCTGGAGCGGCTCCTGCCACCTACAAGGTGGAGTCCAAACTATTACTTCCATTCCTACCACCCCTATTACTATTACTACCATTCCTTGACTACCATTTCTACTATCGTTATTACTATTACCACCATTCCTACCACCCCTATTACTATTACTGCCATTCCTACCACCACTGTTACTATTACTACCGTTCCTACCACTACCGTTCCTACTACCACTAGTACCACTAGTACTATTACCACCATTCCTACCACCACTAGTACTATTACCACCATTCCTACCACCACTAGCACTATTACTACCATTCCTACCACCACTAGCATTATTACTACCATTCCTATCACCACTAGTACTATTACTACCATTCCTACCACCACTTGTACTATTACCACCATGCCTACCACCCCATTACTATTACTACCATTCCTACCACCCCTGTTACTATTACTACCATTCCTTGACTACCATTTCTACTACCGTTATTACTATTGCCACCATTCCTACCACCCCTATTACTATTACTACCATTCCTCCACTACCACTCCTACTACCATTATTACTATTGCCACCATTCCTACCACCACTATTACTATTACTACCATTCCTACTACCACTAGTACTATTACCAACATTCCTACCACCACTAGCATTATTACTACCATTCCTACCACCACTAGTACTATTACCACCATTCCTACCACCACTTGTACTATTACCACCATGCCTACCACCCCTATTACTATTACTACCATTCCTACCACCCCTGTTACTATTACTACCATTCCTTGACTACTATTTCTACTACCGTTATTACTATTGCCACCATTCCTACCACCCCTATTACTATTACTACCATTCCTCCACTACCACTCCTACTACCATTATTACTATTGCCACCATTCCTACCACCACTATTACTATTACTACCATTCCTACTACCACTAGTACTATTACCAACATTCCTACCACTAGCACTATTACTACCATTCCTACCACTACCATTCCTATTACCACTAGTACTATTACCACCATTCCTACCACCACTAGTACTATTACCACCATTCCTCCACTACCACTCCTACTACCATTATTACTATTGCCACCATTCCTACCACCACTATTACTATTGCTACCCTTCCTACCACCACTAGCACTATTACTACCATTCCTACCACCACTAGTACTATTACCACCATTCCTACCACCACTTGTACTATTACCACCATGCCTATCACCCCTATTACTATTACTACCATTCCTACCACCCCTATTACTATTACTACCATTCCTCAACTACCATTTCTACTACCGTTATTACTATTGCCACCATTCCTACCACCCCTATTACTATTACTACCATTCCTACTGCCACTAGTACTATTACTACCATTCCTACCGCTACCATTCCTACTATCACTAGTACTATTGCCACCATTCCTACCACCACTAGTATTATTACCACCATTCCTATCACCACCAGCACTATTACTACCATTTCTACCACCACTAGTACTATTACCACCATTGCTACCACCACTAGCACTATTACTACCATTCCTACCACCACTAGTACTATTACCACCATTGATACCACCGCTAGCACTATTACTACCATTCCTACCACCACTAGTACTATTACCACCATTGCTACCACCGCTAGCACTATTACTACCATTCCTACCACCACTAGTACTATTACCATCATTCCTACCACCACTAGCACTATTACCACCATTCCTACCACCACTAGCACTATTACTACCATTCCTGCCACCATTAGTACTATTACCATCATTCCTACCACCAATATTACTATTACCACCATTTCTACCACCCCATTACTATGACTATTGCTGTTGCTCCCACAATTACTACTATTATTCCCATGATTGCTGTTACTACTACAATTACTATTACTGTCCCCACTGTCACTACTATAACTACCACCATTGTTGCTACCTTTACTGCCACCACTATTACTGCTATTACTAATTACTATCATTATTACTATTATTTCCATACTGTCAATACCACTAATACTATTGCTACCACCACTGTTACCACCATTACTACTGCCACCATTACTACCACTATTGCTATTGCTTCCCAAACTACTACTATTACTCTCTCAATTGCTGTTACTGCTACAATACAATTATTACTACCACCACTATTTTTATTACCACCATTGCTACCACCACTATTACTACCACTATTGCTATTGCTCCCACAGTTACTACTATTACTTTCGCAATTGCTTTTTCTACTACAATTACTACTACTACTACCACCACAATTGCTGCTATTACTGATTACTACCACTATTACTACTATTGCCACTACTATCAATACCACTGTTAATTGTTGCTACCATTATCACGATGACTACTCATTTGCCTTCTCCTTTTTTCTTCTGCAGTAATCTTTATTGTTATTCATAATTTTTTACTACAAAGGTAACACATAATTCCCTATAGAAAAATTAAGAAATTAGAGACACTTGATAGCTCGTTTGGAGGTTCTAGCAGGGGCACACAGCGGCTCATATGCCCTTCACTGAAAACTGGTCCTCTCTCTCAGGGATGGTCGTCCTCTTCGGCTGAGTGCACAGCTTCGGGACGGACACATGTGGAGTGATGAGGGAGGAAGAGACACCTACCTCGCCAGCCAGATCAGCTGAATCAACCCTGGTGATCAATAGGGTGACAGATGTCACAGCCAGGTCACCCTCACATCCAAGAAATTAGAGATAATTTGAAAGAAGAAAGTTAAATTCACCCCCAAGTACCACCATCCAGAGGTGTCAGCCCACAGGTGGTCCCCCGTCCTGAGTGGAGTCTCAGGAGCCCCATGGCTGGCTGCTGGCCACCTTCATGCCCCATCTCGTCTCTGACTGTGGGCTCCAGTTGGACCGAGTCTCTAATGATCCCAGAGGCACCTGCCCACCATCTCCTTGCCTTTGAGCCTTTGCACCTATGCCTGTGCTGTTCCTTCTGTGTGGCATGACCATCCTCCTGGACTTCAACTGACTGCCCCCAACCACCTCACCATACTCCCTGGGCTCTGAACATAGACATCGGGCCCCCTAGGAAGCCTTCTCTGAGGACCCACACCTCTTAAGCTGCATCTGGGGCCCCTGCTGGACCCCCACAGCCCCCAACCAGCCCTAGGTTGAAGCCCATCTCACCCTGTGTGATAAGTCCCTGTTTCCCTGTCTGTCTCCCCCCACTGTAGAAAGCAGGGGTCATGATTGGGCCACCTCTGTGTGCCTGTCACAGGCCTGCCACAGAGCGGGGGTCTCCATACATGCTCATTGAATAAATGAGTGAATGCCTCAGTCTGGGAGGACTTCTTAGAAGAGGTGGCATTCAAGCCAAGCTCTCAAAGGTGCCTTTGGGGAAGAAAGTAGTCCAGACATAGGGCCAGGCAGCTTTGCCTGCACCAAATGACAGCCCTTCTGCATTGGCTTTGACCTAAGCTGTCATCTGGGCCCAGAGCCTTTGCAAACCTTCTATGCTCCCAGCGGCGTGTTTGAGGAAGCCCGGCAGATCCCGCCCCATCCATGCCACACACAGACACCATCAGATGTGAAGAGCAGGGGCCTCTGTGTGCTATTGATTTCTCATAACGGCCCGCCAACAGACAAGGTGAACAGTTCACTTTTATGAATCCTTGTTAGCAGTGCAGCAAGAGATATTTCACTTTAAGTGCCCCCTTTCTACTGAAGAAGAGAACAAGAATAATGACAGAAAATGTTAGTTCTCTCATCATGGAGAGACGCTGAGAGCTCGCTCTGAGCCAGACCTTCAAGGAGACAGAGCAGAGGCTAGAACGTGAGGAGGGGAGGCCCCTTCATTCCCCCAAAGTGGTTAGGCCCTCAGGAGCCTTCTAAAGCAGAGATTAGCAGAAAAGCCAAATCTAGCAGGGAAGTAAGGTGGATACAGCATAGAAGCTGGTTCCGTGTATCCAAACAGGCAAAGAGAAAAGTACAGGGCTGTTTATGGCAACCTTAAAAAACCCACAAAACTGGGAACAACCTAAGCATCCATCAATAAGAGACTGCCTACGTGTAAATTATAATACGGCCATTTAAATGGAGTACTATACATCTAGGAAAAAGAGTACAGTTGTTCTATGTGGACCAATAGAGAAGCATGTGCATGAAACATGACTAAGTGGAGCAACCAACTACAGGACAATTTATAGCATAGTACCATTTATGTAAAAAGGAAGCAGGTATGTGCTGATATGCACACAGAAGTATGTGAAGAGAGTTACACAGAAATCTGTTCTCTCGGCTATTCTCTGGGGAGTGAGACGGCAGAACTGGGGATGGGGAACAACTTTTGACCTTCGTTTCATTTACTTTTGTGCTAGTTTTTACTGCATCTCGTATTACTTACTTTTATTCTGTTTGTTTTTATACTTTTTTTTTTTTAAGACGGGTTCTCACTCTGTTTCCCAGGCTGGAGTGCAGTGGTACCATCATAGCTCATCGCAACCTCAACCTCTGGGACTCAAGCAATCCTCCCGCCTCAGCCTCCCAAGTAGTGGGGGCTCCAGGCATTTGCTACCATGCCTGGCTAATTTATTTATTTTTTGTAACAATGGAGTCTCACTATGTTGTCCAGGCTCAATATTACTTTTATAACTTAGAAGTTTAAATCTTTTAAAGTGTTAACTTGAGGGGAGGGAGTGCTTTAATTTTTTCTTTTATATCCTTCTCTCTTTTTTAAAAATTTTTTTACAACCATTATGTCTATAAATATAAAAATATAATACATTTTTTTTTAGATGAAGTCTTGCTGTCACCCAAGCTGGAGCACAGTGGCATCATCTTAGCTCACTGAACTCTCCACCTCCTGAGTTCAAGTGATTCTCCTGCCTCAATCTCCCGAGTAGCTGGGATTACAGGCGTGCACCACCACACCCGGCTAATTTTTGTGTTCTCAGTAGAGACAGGGTTTCACCATGTTGGGCAGGCTGGTCTTGAACTCCTGACTTCAGGTGATCCACCTGCCTCAGCCTCCCAAAGTGCTGGAGTTACAGGCATGAGCCACCGCACCCAGCCATATAGTACAATTTTTTTTTAACTAAAATATATTGGCTTTAACGTCAAACAGACCTCATTCTTGTTTTTAATCTTTCCTTTACCACCTGGTTGACTCCGCCTCTCTGGGTATCAATTTCCTCTGCAGCAAAACTGGATATTGATAGCATGTACAGGCCAAGTGCTATGATTCATGACTATTATCTCAGCAGTTTGGGAGGCCGAGATGGAAGGATTCCTTGAGGCCAGGAGGTCAAGACCAGCCTGGGCAACATAGTGAGACCCACATCTCTACGAAAAAATAATTAGCCAGGCATGATAGTGCACGCCTGTAGTCCTAGCTACTTGGGAGGCTGAGGTGAGGATTGCTTGAGCCCAGGAATTCAAGACTGCAGTGAGCTCTGATCACGCCACTGCATTCCAGCCTAGGAAACTGAGAAAACTGCATTTCAAGAGAGAGAGAGAGAGAATGTATGGAGCAAGCGTGCATTGCAGTGAATGTCAGCTTTACCATTACGATTATGATGCCCCATCAAGGGAGACGGCAAGCTCTCATGCACCATCCCAGTTGGTGAGTTAATGCCCATCCCTGTGACAGACTGTATAAAGCCACTTAAAAGGTTGTAGACCAATGGCTCACAAACTGTTTTTAGGAACGCAACTCAGTTACAGATGAAATCTTAAGGGGAAGCCCAGGATGTGTAACCCAGGAACGAGAACGTTGCATCAGCATTCAGAGTGTAACATCTATAGCGAGTGGGTGTTTGCAGCCTCCTGTCTGTCCTGTATCCTGTCCCCTTCTTTTAGTGACAATACCCTGGTCTTCCTTTTGGGGGAATTGTCCCTCCCCCGACTCTCAAGTCCCTCTGCAGCATCAGAGGTGGGCGTGGACCCGATGCCTAAAGCATCCTCTGGACACAGGGAAAGAAAGGTTCAGGACAAGAATGACCAGCGGGGGGCCGATCAGTCTTGTCACTTCCATGCAAAGTGTGAAGAGCGGGAAGATCCTTTTCTTCTTTTTCTTTTTTTTTTTTTTTTTTTGAGATAGAGTCTTACTCTGTTGCCCAGGCTGGAGTGCAGTGGCACGATCTTGGCTCAGTGCATCCGCCACCTCTGGGGTTCAAGCGATTCTCCTGCCACAGCCTCCTGAGTAGCTGGGATTACAGGCACCCACCACCACGCCTAGCTAGTGTTTTGTATTTTTAATAGATACAGGGTTTCACCGCGTTAGCCAGGAGGGTCTCGACCTCCTGACCTTGTGATCCGCCTGCCTCAGCCTCCCAAAGTGCTGGGATTACAGACGTCAGCCACTGCGCCCATCCAGGAAGGTCTTTTTCTTCCTGAATTTGAGCCTGGGATAAGGGTGGGGCAAGCCTAGAGCTGCCAGAGGCCACCCTGAGAGGCTACAAATGGGGCCAATACTAGGAAAGGTGAACCAGAGAGATGGGGAAAAACAGGGCCTGGGGATGGAGGAAAGCCCCTGAATCACACTGTGCCTGAAGCCAGCACCACCCCCCGGAGTTTTTTCTTGCAGGAGCCATTATGCTCTAGTCAATTGGGTTTTCTCTTACTTGCAACCAAAGAAGAGCTAAATGATATAATACATTTATTCATAAAACCAGTCAGGAAAAAACAATGAAGGGGATTTGATAGACATTAGCATTTGAAATCAGGAGTGAGGGATGACAGCTGCTGTCTTTTATCATCTTTGCATCCAGTTTCTTTTTCTGTATTATTTCTTATTTTAGTTTAGTTTTTCAATTGATACATAATTAAATTGTACAAATCTGTAGGGAACATAGCGCTGTTTCTATACATATAATGTATAGTGATGAGCTATCAGGGTTATTAGCATATCCATCAACTCAAACGTTTCTCATTTTACATGCAAATGATTTCTGTATTGGGTTTTGGTTGCCCAGTATCAGGGAAATCTGGATTTGCAGGTAAAAGGTTGCAAATTGTTTGCGGTTTAACATAGGACTGGGGTGCCTAGATGCTGGAGCAAGACAGAGCTCAAATAAATACTCGCAGCTGTGGGGTCTGGGGCAAGACATTTGACCTCCTGAGTGTCAGTGGACTAGCACCCCTGTCACTGGAGGGTCAGGAACAGGAAGTGAGTGAATACAATACACGTGAAAGCATTTAGACAGTGGCTGACACCTGGTTTGGGTGAACTCGTGTTCTTCTGCCACATTCTCACTCATCGGAGCACCTGTGTGCTGCCTTGGGCTGACAGGTTTACCAGTTTCACTGGCAAACATCCTGAGACGGCAAGGCACGCTTTTACAAAACTGATTTGCGACCGCTTCTCTGGGATTTAGGAGTTTCCGGATGGTGACCTCAGAGCCATGCTGCCTGGGCAAGGGAACCTCTAGAGACGTTTTAGGAAAGTGAGTTTGAGCTCAATATGTAGAATATGTTTTAGTGCATGAAGCTGTCTAGAACAGACCCGGCCTGTCCTCCAGCTTCCTGTGTCTAGAAAGGGTTCACAATTAGGCTGATCGTCATGCTGTGGGCATCATACTAGGGATGCCAGCACCAGTTGGAAGGAAGACTTCATTCACGCATTCATTCATTCATCAAACATTCACACTGTTTTGTTTTGTTTTGTTAAGAGTCAAGGTCTTACCCTGTCACCTGGGCTGGAGTGCAGGGGTGCCATCATAGCTCACTGCAGCCTCGACCTGCTGGACTCAAGGAATCCTCATGACAACAGGTGCATGCCACTACACCCGACTAGTTTTTCAAATTTTTTGTAGAGCTGGAGGTCTCACTTTATTGCCCAGGCTGGTCCTGAACTCCTGGCTTCAAGCTATCCTCCCACCTTGACCCCGCGAAGTGCTGGATTACAGCTGTAAGTCACCAGGCCCTGCCTCCAGAGTTCTTACAAGGAGGCAGGCACTAGGCTGAACGTCCCCTCTCACTGTCAGATTAGGTCATTTCACACATAATTTCTTGCTAAGGTAAGAAAGACTCAGCTGGGCGCGGTGGCTCACGCCTGTAATTCCAGCACTTTTGGAGGCTGAAGCAGGTGGATCACCTGGGCTCAGGAGTTTGAGACCAGCCTGGGCAACACGGTGGAACCATGTCTCTACCAAAAATACAAAAAAAAAAAAAAGTAATTAGCTGGCCATGGTGGCATTTTAAAAATTAGCTGAGCTTAGTGGCACACGCCTGTGGTCTCAGCTACTCAGGAGGCTGTGGCAGAAGGGTCACCTGAGCTCAGAAGTTCAAGACCAGACTGAGCAACATAGTGAGACCCTGTCTCTACAGAAGTTTTAAAATTTAGCTTGGCATGATGGTCCACATCTGTAGTCCCAGCTACTTGGGAGGCTGAGGTAGGAGGATCTCTTGAGCCTGGGAGGCAGAAGGGCAGTGAGCCAAGATCACGCTCCTGTACTCCAACCTGGGTGACAGAGTGAGACAGTGTCTCAAAAAAAAAAAAAAAGAGACAGAGAGAGAAAGAAAAATTCCTTCCACCAGCCTTCTGTGGGCTGTTTTCATTTTTAAAGAGGATCAAGTGTGCATGTTTCATGCTGAGGAATGGATCTCTAACGGTGGACCCTCAGGCACCACTGCAGCTTACCTGGGAGTGTCGGGGGGAAAGCCCCACCTGTCTCGCTTCACATCTTACCTGCCGACGTGGACAGAATAAGGGAGAAAGACACACCTCCACCACCTCCCACCGAGGTAGGCTTTCAGATCATAAGAGCAGTATTAAAAGTGACCAGCTAACACAGATGCGGTGGCTCACGCCTGTAATCCCAGCACTTTGGGAGGCCAAGGTGGGTGGATCACTTGAGGTCAGGAGTTCAAGACCAGCCTGGCCAACATGGTGAAACCCCACCTCTACCAAAAATACAAAACTTAGCCAGGTGTGGTGGTGGGCACCTGTAGTCCCAGCTACTCAGGAGGCCAAGACAGGAGAATCATTTGAACCTGGAAGGCAGAGGTTGCAGTGAGCCGAGATCGTGCCACTGCACTCCAGCCTGAGTGACAGAGCGACACTCCGTCTCAAAAACAGAAAAGAAAAGGTGACAAGCTAGGCATGTAACACGTCACCTCAGTTCATCTCAGCCGCCCTGGGTGGGAACGAGGGGACAGGCAGTCAGTTTGGAAGCAGATCGCCCTCCCCTACTCACCCACTCATCAACACCTCCTCTCCACGTGCGCACACCAGAAGACCTCAACCTCCTCCAGCCTTAGGTGCACAAACAGGCAGGTTGGCGGCACCAGCCGCAGGAACAGCAGATGGATCAAATTGTCTTCACCAGAAAGCCCAGGTCAGAGGCCCGGAAAGAAAACATCCATCAAGGGGTAGAATATTGGCCTTCAAGGGGTGTCCAGTAGGCCCTGGAAGGTCCTAGCTCCCTGAAACAGAAGAACGTCTATCTATGGAGCATGGAGCATTTTCTGTGCACCCGATAGTAATGACAATAATAGCGGGCATGTATTCAGTGCATACCCGGTTTAAGCCTCATAGAACTTCTGTAAGGCGATTGAGGTGCCTCTTTTTATTTCAGGTAAGAAAACTGGGGCTCAGAGAGGCAGAATGTCTCTTTTAATTAGCAGGCCTGTCTGGCTTCAAAGCTCCTGCGCTCCCCGCTCTGCTGCCCAGCATTCTATGACTCCCATAATCCTCCCCAAACCTCCAAGGCTGCTTTTATGCCCATTTCACAGGTGCAGAAACAGAGGTCCAGTGAGGCAAAGTCACTTGCCCAAAGACCCACAAGAGTTGAGCTGGCCCTCAGCCCGTTCCATCTGACCTCCAGTCCTGGGGGTTCCCCTCTCCTGTGGCCTCCCTGAGCAGGAACCTTAGGGGACAGAGTGGGAGACAGGAACCTTAGGAGACAGAGTGGGATACATAGGCCCATTTCTGGCTCAGGAAACAGTGTGTGAGGCAGCAGGGTCAGCCTCCAGGCCCATCGTAGAAAGGCACAGTTCCTCCCCCGCTCTCCACCCGCCTCCTTCTCTACAGCCTGGGAAAAATCTCACTTCCTAGAGGGGCTGCTGCTCTTAATCTTCACCGTTCTTCTAAATGTAAATGGCAGGTGAGTGGGATGTTACGGGTTGTGGAAAAATAAAAAGCAACACAAAAGTGATTTGTGTTGAATTTGTGTGCAGCTCTTGACAACAGCCCCAAAGAGACAAGGACTCCCAGCCCTAAGTTCCGTTCTGGGCCTCCACCTTGGAGGGTGGGGAGGGCTCACTGAGGAATGAACAGCTCTTCACAACATGAGACTTCTTGGAAGGACAGCCTCCCCCACCCTGCACCCCACCCTCCTTCTCCTCCCCTCACCTCTCCTTTGTCTCTCTCCCTCCTAACCTCTCCTCCCTTTCCCAGCTCTCTGCGTCTCTTTTTCCCCAACCCCCAGAACTCTGCTGGTGCCCTGCACCAGGAGCCAATTGATAAAGCAGATGTTTACTGCAAGGTTTTACACAAGCTTGGTGCCTCGCCAAACGTTATAGTAATTGGAGGCTGTGTTTAATTACTGATCAATGTAAAGTTAAGAAGAGACAGGCTCGGAAAATGCCTCTGGTCTAGACTTTCCTCTCTGCCTCCGAGAAGGCAAGAGCTCCTTATCGGAGGCCTGAGTAGCGGCAAGAAAGAGTAAAGCAGGCTTGCAAGTAGCTACTGGCCCGCTGGGCTGTAGGAAGTGGCACTGTGGAGAAGAGACCAGATTCTGCTGTAACCATTCCTCTTCTTGCTATCTCATTATTGCTGATGCCCTCTTTGTGCCAGAACTGTGCTGGGCACTGGGGACACAGGGATTAATGAATTTTTCCCAGTGTCTGGGCCAGGTGATTTATATACATTGTTGTTCAATCCAACACAAGGCAGGTATGGTAGCCAGGCTCTAAGTCCAGAAGTGATAGCTTGTGACTTCCAAGGCTAAGTCATCACAGACACCGCAGCCTCTGTCTTGTTCTCTTAGATCATTTGCTCCAGGACTAGCCAGCCAGCATATCATGAGGACACTCAAGCAGCCCTTTGGGGAGATCCACGTGGGGAGGAACCGAGGAGCCACCTCGAGGATTGGATCCTCCAGGTCCGTCAAGCCTTCAGATGGCTACAGTCCTGGCCAGCATCATAACTGCAATCTCACGGGGGACAACAACCCAAAGCCACCCAGCTAAGCCACTCCCAGGTTCCTGACCCACAGAAACTATGAATGCTAAATACTTATTGTGTTAACTCACTACATTTTAGACTAATAGGTAATTAATACAACAGCCATGGAAAAGAAGGAAATATAAGGGCCGGGCGCGGTGGTTCACACCTATAATCCCAGCACTTTGGGAGGCCGAGGCGGGCGGATCACGAAGTCAAGAGATTGAGACCATCCTGGTCAACATGGTGAAACCCCGCCTCTACTGAAAAAATACAAAAATTAGCTGGGCATGGTGGTGCGCACCTGTAGTCCCAGCTACTCAGGAGGCTGAGGCAAGAGAATTGCTTGAACCCAGGAGGCGGAGGTTGCAGTGAGCCAAGATCGCACCATTGCACTCCAGCCTGGGTAACAAGAGCGAAACTCCACCTCAAAAAAAAGGAAAAAGAAGGAAATATAAGGAAACCTGATAAGTAGGAAACACAAATAAATATGGCAAGAAAGAGTCCAGCCATATAGTCACATAATTATATTTTATATATATATATGATAGTTGAGGCAAGGTGCAATGGTTCATAACTGTAATCCCAGCCGTTTGAGAGGCCAAGGCAAGAGGATCAGTTGAAGCCAGGAGTTCCAGACGAGCATGGGCAACATAACAAGACCCCATCTCTACTAAAAGTCACTGTTTTAAAAATACAGATAGACAGAGATAGAAATGGCTGTAGATAAATATGAATGTAGATATGGATACAGATATTTTATATATTGATAATATATATTTTATATATGATATAACAATATAATCACAATAAATGTGAATGAGTTAAATTCACCAATTAAAAGAAAAAATATTATTTCATTCTTTCCTCACAATAACCCCAGGAGAGAAACATTATTATACCCACTTTACAGATGAAAAAATTGAGACTGAGAATGGGAAAGAAATTTGCCCAAGGTCTCCGAACTCAAAAATGGTAAAGTTGTGATTCAAACCCAGGTCATTCTGAATACAAAGCCCAAAGACTTTAACACCATACTGTCTTGTTATTTCCCTGTTATAAAAGAGGAAACTCAGATTCAAAAAGGGTGAATGACTTGCTTAAGGTGGCACAGCAAGGCATTGCAAAGCTGGAGTCAGACCCAGGCATCTGACTCATCGTCTGCTGTCTGCCCAGTGACTTTCGGAGTTCTGCCATCAATGCACAAGCATCTCAGGGGTCTTCTGTCTTTGTAGCTGTTTAAGACAGCTGGGGACCTTGACTGTGGCCAGAGATACCCTGTAGGGTCAGATGGTGGGGCCTCCTCAGGGGAAGACACCAGCACAAAGCAAAAGCAACATGCAGGAGTGCAGGATGGGGGTGGCTCAATGCATTGAGCTGAACTCTGGTAATTACATCAAGGACAGAAGCATAATTTGTATCTGGGTGATGAATGTCTGTGTTTTCGAGCCTGATTGCCCTATTTACATTTGGAATTTGCTGATCTATTATTAATGTTTCCTGGAGGCCAGGGTGACGGGTATGTGCAGCTGGGAAGCCCCCTTCCCCCTGATCCAGGGAACACTAGTTCTTAGGCCCTAGCTACTCTGAGCCCCATCCACCCCCTCCTTGTGTAACCCTGACCTTCATGGGGCTCTCCTGAACCAACTGGCATGGGGCTATCTGAGATGAGATTTCTCAACTCTTCTAGACCTGTGCACACACACTCAGATGTACATATGTGGCGGGCACAGTAATTGCATCCTCACACACTCACACCTATGTATATACATACCCACCTTCTTATCTGCCCATAAGCACCTTCATGTAAACACGCACATACATGAAATCCATATGTATGTGCATGCAAACACTCATGTGTACATATGCACTCATGCATGTACCTGTGCATACATGTACAGCATGCACACACTCCATCACATGCGCCGGCCATGCTGGGAGCAGCACAGCGGCTTGCCACGGTCCCCCAACCAAAGAGTGATGATGATCAAGTCCATGAACCATGGGCCCAGATGGCTCGCATTTGAATCCCAACTCTGCCACTTACCAGCTGTGTGATCTTGAGCTAGTTACTTCACCTCTCTGTGCTCTGTTTCTCCCTATGTAAAATGAGGATGATAACCTTATCCATCTCATAAGATTGTTGTGAGGAATTAATGAGTTAATGAATCACCCTTGCCTAATGTGTGGTAAGGACTGGATATATATTTGCGGTGTTATTATTAATGTTATTGCTTATGTTTCTGAAACATAATAGACTCTGAGTCTTTTTGTTGATGGAATGGTTAAACACACCCTTCCAAGTTCATGTACAGAGTCCCACTGTCCCTCCCTCCACATTGCTGCTTCTCCAACCCCTCCTGCGGTCAAACTCCACACCCTCTTCTCCTGAAGCTCCTGCCTGTCCACCCCTCTGTGTCGACCTCAAGGCTTCAGGCCAGAAGGAGCACTGGAGTTGGAGTACCCACACTAAGAATCAGACCATGGCTCTGCCACTTGCCAGCAGCATGACCCTGGCCCCGCAATTCTAAGACTGTTTCACGATCTACGCAATAGGGGTAATGATGGAAATTACCCTGAGAAACTGAACCACCAATGGGTGGCTACAGGTGGAGGGATAGGCAGTGCAGGGGTGAGCATGTATATTTCCTGGCCAGGCTGGGCCCTGCTGGGGGCTGGTTGTGGATGGGGAGTGACTGTACTGACATGCAAATGAGGATGCAAATGACATGCTCACACGTGCTTGGGCACCCACATCCTTATAGGGGCCCCTTCACACAAACATGTGCCTACAAGGGAATGCAGGCATGAATATGCAAATGGACATGATGCAGCCATGTGGGAAATGCCAGGGCTTGGAGGAAATGGTGCTATGTGACTTTGCCTGAGTCTCCATACCTCTCTGAGCCTCCATTTTCTTTCATCATTAAATATAATGAGCTGCACCTGGTCCATGTTTGTGTTGAGGACTGAACTGACAATGATTGGTAACTCCGATCGTGGTGCCTAGTATACAGTAAGCACTTAATACATGGCAGCTCTGTGATGAGCTTCTGCATTTGTGAAGTCCCAGGCTGGAAGGGATGCTCTCTGAGATCCCCGCCAACTCCAGGGTCCTGTGGGTCTGTGGTTTGCGTCCCCCAATCCCCCAGAATTTATCAGCCATCTGGACTGGAGGGCCCTTGTGTAGGTTCCAGAAACTGGCCCCAAAAAGTTGATTCTGCCATTCTTTGCCGATGCTGGACTCTCTGGCCTGTTGCAACTCTAAGTGTTGTGCTGGTGAGCCCAGTGACAGATGAGCAAACTGAGGCCCTGGGTGAGGCAAGCGTCACCAAGGCCAGCCCAGAGCTGGAGGTGGGAACCTAGACTCCTGAGTACTCCAGGCTGCCAGCATTTGTGCAGCCTTCTTTACACAGATCAGAAGCTGCGCATGGCGGCTCAGTCTGAGTGTCCTACTTCAAGATGTGACCCATCTCAGGGTCACCAAGCCCTAAGCAGTGCTCCCCACCACACACACAAATGCAAATTAAATCAAATACTTAGTATGTGAAGACCCCATAATAGGAATAGGCACTACCCTGCATTGAGAACTTACTACACAGAAGTATTTCCCACCTGTTGAATTTCATTTCATCCTCATATGTAGGAAGCTGAAGCAAGGAACACGTTCAAGGTCACATAGGACAGAAATAGAGTTGGGCAGGTGCGGTGGCTCACGCCTGTAATCCCAGCACTTCGGGAGGCCGAGGCGGGCAGATCACCTGAGGTTAAGAGTTTGAGACCAGCCTGACCAACATGGAGAAACCTTGTCTCTACTAAAAATACAAAAAATTAGCTGGGCGTGTGGCACATGCCTGTAATCCTGGCTACTCTGGAGGCAGGAGAATCGCTTGAACCTGGGAGGTGGAGGTTGCGGTGAGTCGAGCTCGCACCATTGCACTCCAGCCTGGACAACAAGAGCAAAACTCTCAAAAAAAAAAAGAAAAGAAAAGAAAAAAGAAATAGCAGAATTGGAACTCGAACTCAGGTCCTCTTGACTCCAGAGTCTCTGCCCTTACGTTTGGTGCTCCAGTGTCTCCCCGGTGAAGTTAAGCAGAGAAAATGGGTTTGCAAACTGCAACAGGCAGGGCCAACCTGGGAGCAAACGCCTTGATTGTTCCTGGGCTTGTGGGGCGGGGGAGTAGGAAGAGGTGCCTGGCCTGGCCTGGAGCCTGCCATAGCGAGAACCACCCACTGTGCCCTCCAGAAAGGGGCCCCCATTTTCTTGCAATGCCAGGGAAGTTCGGGCAGCGAGAACATTAAATAAGGCCATAAATTTGTCATGAACGACTGGAAATGAACGGGGCTCAACATTTATGGATGGAATAACTAAGCCACTGCTTTTGGCGGCTTCATGGAGGGCTGGGCCTGGACTCCAGGCATCCACAGCAGCCCACTCAGGGACCGGTTGGGAGAATTCAGTCATCCCCCCAAATCCCAACATCTCACTCCAGACCCTGGGAAGACTCCACCAGTGGCCGCCGGGACAGCCACCTACTCAGTCAGTACAGACCTCCCGGCCTTCGTGAGGTCATAAAAACCCTGACCAATCCCTGGGAGACCCCTCTCTCAAGCTCTGCCCATGGAGGGGTTGCACACCTTCTTGGATAGAAGTGGTGGACCTGGGCCGGGCGCGGTGGCTCACGCCTGTAATCCCAGCACTTTGGGAGGCCGAGGCGGGTGGATCACGAGGTCAAGAGATCGAGACCATCCTGGTCAACATGGTGAAACCCCGTCTCTACTAAAAATACAAAAATTAGCTGGGCATGGTGGCACATGCCTGTAGTCCCAGCTACTTGGGAGGCTGAGGCAGGAGAATTGCTG